>JAGWEN010000097.1:0-303354 GCA_018703685.1 Orius laevigatus | reverse complement strand
GGGCGAAAAAGAGTTATAGCGCGATCGGGGAGTTCCCCAAGAAACTCTTTCATAATCGCTTCCAAAGGTAGGTAGTTATGCCGGCTAATTAACAAACTTAGACCAATCAAAATTTTAGCTACGGCTTAAAGCTTTTCACGTTGCAAAGGAACACCCGTGTTGAAAATTACTTTTAACCTAATTAGGTTTTCTATCAGCCATTAGGTATATGCAAGTAGTAAACAATTGTAGCGAGCCATGGCAAATTGGGCGCAGTCTTTACCTGAAGGGGGATTATAATAATTTAAAAAAAGGATGAGTGATACGTTAAAAATGTAAACTGGGCGCAAAAGATAAATAAAGGAAAATGTAAATTGGGCCCAAAAGAAGGAAAAGCAAAACTGTAAATTGGGCGCAGCACAAAAAGTGGAATTTATTCACATTAAAAACAAACTACATTCCAATTTCCAGTTAAAGAAGGTGAATATTGAGAAATATTACCACCAAAATCACCCAAACCAACAAAATTACCCAAATCAACCCAACAACCCAAATCACCCAAACCGTCCAAACCATCAAAACCACCCGAATTACCATATCAACCAAAATCACCAATCGTGCTAAAATCACTCAAAACAGCAGAACTACAAAAATCACCCAAATCGCCCAAACCACCAAAAATGACAAAATCACCCCAACTGCCCAGACCTCCAAAACGGTTGAGTCTTGGCTATTGGGAACTTCATATGGGAACTACCTAAACGTTAAAAATTATCCGAATCTCCCCAACCGCCAAGACCTTCAAAACTGCCTAAGCTTCCCAAACTGTAAAAACCTCCCAAATCATTCCAATGTCCTTATCGTCCAAACTATCCAAACCGTCCAAACTGCCTAAACTGTCCAAACTTCGCTTACCTCCCAAACCGCCCGAAATGTCGAAACCACCTAAACTGCCCAAACCAGTCAAACCACCCAAACTTCCAAAAGCTCCCAAACCGCCCAAAATTTCGAGACCAGCTGAATTTCCAAACCCTCCAAAACTGCCCATGGGACTCATTTCAGTTTTGCGACCAGTTTACCATTCCACTCATTTTAGTTTTGCGCCCAATTTACATTTTTCGTATAGTGCATTTTTGTTACCTGATTTTGCTAAATCGACATCAATCCTAAGCTACCTTTTCTTTGCGCCCAATTTACATGCGCCCATTGTAGCAGAGGTGGCGTCGCTATGGCACCCGGTGCCTGGTTTCAAATTATACCAGTCAATAAGCACCAATCAAATTGCTAATAAAACAGTTCAAAGAAAAACCATCTGTGAAGAAATTTTCAGCAGTCCTTCTTCGCTAGTTACAGATTTTTGTAACAAAAAATCCAGTTCTGTCCCACTGTGCAACCCCTCACTAGATCATGTGCAGATTTAAGGGTGGGGGACGGGTTGGTGATTAGCACCCCTGGGCGAGCCAACTAGCCTCCCAACTATAGGGTCCAATCTAATTAGTCCTATTGAGACCATCTTGCTATTGAGACCCAAATAGTGTGATAAAAAGCCAATTTCTTTCTCCCCTCCCTCCACCACTTCCGCCCATACACTAAAGTTATCATTAATGATTAGTGATCACCAGGCTTAGCCATCACCCCTAAATCAGCCTATGACTAGATCCATACCGTCAAATAACTCCTCTTTCCACATGGAACAAGGTTGCGACTTTTTAAAACCAAATCGTAGGACATTTTTATTAATCCCCTAATTCTGGCTTATCAACCTGATACGTGTGACGTTTGCACGAAACGGTTGACACCAAATAAAAATTGCTAATTCAGGCCTCAACTTGGGGGGTTTCAACTTAACGGCTTTCTTTTTGTAACTTTACGTGCTCGACTGTAATTAAACAAAAAATAAACTTTTTCAAGCGTTCTTTGACCCGAATCAAACTTTCACGAATTTTCCTTTTTTCCCACCTAAAGAAAAAACGTCAAAAATAGTGATTGATGCAAAAGTTAATTAGAGCCAGAACGTTTAGAATGAGAGCTTCCTCTTATAAAATGTTGACCGCTTATCTTCATTACAGAGAAAGAAAAAAAAGGTTGGAAAAAACAAATTCATGTTCATCTCATTAAGACCATTATTTATATTATCATCAGACATTTTTCTTGACGTTTTTTAGACTTTTTGTTATAATTAGTCATCCCTGGGTTAATTAGACAGTGTCATCCTCGTCTAATTAATTTCAAACAAAATCGTGATTTTTAATTTAAAATTTTTTTTTGTTATTTTGATCCTTTTCTTAATTTTAAATTCATTAAAGCAACTTTGAAGTTTAGAAACAAAATTCTAATAAAATTAAAAACTATCTTAAAAAGCGAAAATTTATTATAGAGCTATATGTCTAAGCCCTCAGTCCTTCAAAGCACCGAACCAACCGGGATGATCCGGTGGCCGGATGACCTTGAGCGTCCTTAACCATGGGTCGCATGCCTAATTCCGCTCGGCGACGAAGCCTGGTTAAAAAGCGAAATTTTCTCCTTGTGTTTGTCATGTTTGTGTTTGGGGGGTCGTTTGCGGTGTCAAACCGGTTGTTGGACTTTTGAAAAGGCAACGAAGACTTCCGAGATTAGGAATGGAGCGATTCAAACTTATCTTTAAGGCCGTTTTAGTTATTGCTCTTTGAAACTTTTAGAGTGCACTTATTTTGTTCGTTTAAAAGGACGTTAAGCCTCAGAATAGCGGGAGTACTAAATGTACGGGCGTAGCGATTAGAGTTAGTCCCGACCACTGGCGTGATAGAGTTCGCGTGACTTTTCAGACTTCGAAGGCTCGGACGGAGCGAAAAGTTTTTTTTTAACAAACTTATTTTTTTCCACGTTACGTGTAGTTTGCATGCTTTGTCAAAAAATCGTCAATATTAATTACTTCCTTTATTTTTATTTAAACAAATCTTATCAAGTATTATTTTATTCTTTATTGAAAAATAATTTAAGTTATTAAGCAATTTTGGAACCTCCACTAATAACGTTTAAAATGGCCTTTTTCCTACTTGCCCTGAAATTCGGGACTCTAAGGACCCATTTATACATACCCCTCAAATTCCCCCTCCTATCATCACTCAGTTTCCTCATAACTACCACCCACCTCCATTCTCCTATCTCCTTTCACGACCTTCTCCCCCCACGAACCTCCCCCATCCCCAACCCCCTCCTCTACCTCTTCCCTCTCCACCACCAACCTCCCCCAACAAATGCGTTCTTTTTAGGCGTTTATTGCGAATGCAATAGCTGTGTCATTTTATTCGAATAAAAAACACATCAAATACTGCATATTAGAATTGGAACATTCTCACGCAGCCTGTTGCTCAGCGAGGACAGGGCGGGAGGTGCACAAATCACAATACATATAAATAAATCTATAAAAAACTAATCACACCTTTATAGGTATAAACACAACAAAAGAACTATCAATAATGCGTCAAAATGGAACCAACTCAGGCCTGGCTATAGAAACTAACAACTAACTTCCATAATAGCGATCCTTTCTTCGAGCACACACAACCAAAAATTCAATTCACAAAAAAACTCACCAATCTTTACGGCCCCTGGGCCAAAGGCGCGTCAAATCTGTCTCCTCCTCTTCCTTTCTTTCACTTTCTCCACCTCCTTTCTTTCTGCAACTCATCATCTGCTTTATATTTTATTAGTTTATATTGACATATCTCGCGCCATGCTACCCGTCACACTATACACTGTAATTCAAAAAGTTCTAACCGTAGCCACCTATTAATTTTCACCGTTACAAAACTCTTTCCCCTTTTACCGGAAAAAAAAGGAGTAATCTTCACAAACAACGAATATTCACTAATCATTGGGCTACCTCCGTGCGACCGCGCGTGGTCTTCCGCGTGAGCTCTGGGCTTTCCAAGAGTCTTTCTACGTGCCACGGTCCAAGATCTCGCGACCATTTTCGTCTCCACAAACGATAGGCCTACTTCGAAAGTCTCTACTCCTCACTCAGGCACTTCACGCCATTGGGACACAACTCGCCGCTACGTAGTTCACTGCATCGCTGAGGACCGTGGTCCTTTTCCAGACCGTTACGGACCAGCTCATACTCCACCTTTCTTCTTCCTTGTCGTACAGTTGTCTCGATTCTTTCGTAGGCTTTCGCCGAAGTCGGATCTCGAACTTCCTCGTAGATAAGCGCAGACGTTTTTTCAGGTTTCCTGCTCTTCGGGTTACTGTTCACTGAGGTATCTCCTCCCCGATCGCCGGCGGAGAATGTCGAGACCCGAGGGGTTTAAGTCCCTTCCAAAGTTGAGGTTGCGGGGGTATATATCCCGGTGACTTCGTGAACCGCTGTATTCGTTCGCGAAGGCCATCTTTTGGAGTGATTTTGTCACGACACGCAGCGTTGATTCTCCTCCACGTAGGAAACGGATCATGGTCTGATGACGCCGGTTTAACTCGCTCTTGAGGGTTCGCTTGAGGATGGTACGACGGAGTAAACCATAAGGAGAACCTTATATTCGAGAGCTAGGGCGTTGAGATGTACTTTTCAGCTGTGACCCATTGTCGCAGATTATTATCTTCGGAGCTCCAAACTTCAGGATTACCGCTTCTTCTACGAATTTTCGAACGCTTTGGCGGTGCCTGTCGCAATGGTGTCATGACCACATACTTCGAAAAATAGTCTGTCGCTGCCACTACTATATTTGTGGTGCTGGGAGGACCTGGGGAGCGGACCCATCAGGTCGAGCGAGATCATCTCCCCAATGGTTGAGGAAACCTCTCTTGCTTACCCATGAGGCCGGAGGAGATTGCTGTGATGGCTGTTCGCTAACACAAATCTGACACCGGGCCACGTACTTAGCGACATCAAAGTCATTGCCGGCCCTAATAAAACTTCTCTTGAAGTCGTGCGTTAGACGTCTGCAACGTCCCAAGATGGCCAGCCAAAGGGTTGTCGTGATGCTCACGGATGACGTTCTTTCGTTCGACTTTGGGACGACCGCCTTATCCACACGTTTTTCGTCGCGCGACAAACTGCCTCGGGTTCGGTACCATCTTGAACAGTCGCTGATCTTCAATCTCCAGCGATCATACTTCGCCGGTTCCTTCTCCACCAACGCTTTCATTTTAGCATACCATGGCTCGAGATTGTTCGTACTCAGAGCAACTGCGGCTACTTCAAAGGATCTAGACAAGCCGTCAGCGACGGTGTTCATCTTGCCAGTCGGTGCTCGATGTCGAAGACTATACTGTGGAGCTTCAGAGCCACCGGGCTAGGCGTCCTGGGGATCCCCGCAAGTTATGGAGCCATTTCAAGGGATGTGGTCGCTGACGACGGTGAACTTCATCCCTCCAGGTATGGTCTACTTTTCGATTGCCCACAGGACCGCTAAGCATTCCTGCTCAGTGGTGTGCTATACTTTTTTTCGGCGTTCGTCAGGTGGCTCTCGACTGGCGTAGGTCGATGACATGTTCTCCTCTTTCTCCCTCCTGGGACAGGATTGCGCCGAGACACTGTTCGACGCGTCGGTCTGAAGATAGAAAAGGTTTTCCAAAGTATCACGGGCAAGTCAAAATCGGGGCCTAATTAACTTCTCCTGTGGGGTTTCCATCGCTATGATCTTGGAGATCCGTCCATCTCCATACTTTGTTTCTTTCCCAGAACGCCGTTATCGGAGCGGATGATGTGCGAAAAGTTCGGACAAAATCTTCGATACCAAGAGGTGAGACCTACAAAGCGGCGAACACTGGCGAACGTTCTTCGGTCTCGGATCAGTTAAGGATGGCCTCCACCTTCTCAGGGTCGACCTGCAGCCCATGTTCATTCACGACATAGCCAAGAAATTTAAGCTGGGGCGACAAAAATGGCCACTTGGCCCAAATTAACGGCGTTATTCAAGTGTTAGGCCTCCTGCAGTCGGTCTTTCATGAACCACCTCTTCGCAGCACCCTTCACGGTGCCCTGCATCGACGAATCCGAAGTTACGACCACGATATCGTACGAGAGATACACGCAAAGACATAAGGCTCAAGTTCTGACCCTAACACTATTGTCGATAAGTCGCTGGCACGTCGCCGGAGAATTGTCGAAGGACCCAAAAGGCATCCGAAGAAATTCCGAATGAATCGGCCACGATATGTACGGCACCAGTGAATGCAGGTCTTCTCCCGCTACTCGCCTACCGACTGGCACCTGACCAGAACGCGCTCTTTATATCCATCGACGAGAGGAGCAACTTGGCACCCGCTGTCGCGACAGCCGCGTCGAGATGCTGGGATACGTAGCGGCTCGCACAGAGGGTCAAGGCGTCTTTTTGGTCGACCGCAGTTCAACTCCGCGTAATCGACGCGCAAAACCGATGGCTTCCGTCAGGTTTCTTATCAGCACGACAACTGGTGACGCACGAGCTACTTTGACAAGGTAGCTACTATAGCCGCCGTCAAGCATCTCTGAAGCTCCCATTGTCGATGATGCACTCTGTATGTGGTGCGGTGTGAGACGGGTCATGTACCTCTGTTTGATCGGGGCCCCTAGCACGCTCATCCCGTATCGATGATGTCTTGTCGACCTCGAGGCACACCCTCAGGGCCGGACGGACTCCATCCCCTTGCAGGTGTCGATCAATCGACGTCGACTTACCGGGCTACTATCAACGATTTGAGTTCTTCTCGATCTCTCGGACAATAACTCCCACATTCATCTGGATATCCCTCGAACTCTCAGAAGACTCGCGTCGCAGCTGGTAGCGATATTGCATCATTCCTCGCCAAAAGTCCTATCCCTCAAGATCAGCGAGCTATGCACTCGTCAGGGCTTCAGCGATACGGCGGAACGAAGGTATAAACGGTGATTATTTTGACCATCACCTTCCACAGAGCCGGGTATATGAGACGCTCACCAAAGGAGCTGAATGGGCGTTGTCCATTAGCGACAGTCAAGCGGATGCTGGGCATCTGCTAACTTCAGCATAATGAGCTCGTAGATCCTCCACATCTTCTCCGCTCATAAGCGAAGGGAAGACGCCGTGGAGTCCAATGTAAACCCTCTATCTGCGCTGACCTGGAGTATCGAGATGACTACCCGAACCGTGAGGTCTAGTGTCCCGCAGGTTCCCGGGCGCGCGACGCAGGGAGTAGGACACCGACAGCGCAGCAGCGCGGAGACGACGTCGCGCGCGCGAGGGCGTGGGGCGTGCGGGGAGGGTGCGAGTGCGTGGGAGCGTGTGCGGGTGGGGTGGGGGTGGTGTGGGGGGGGTGGGGTGTGTGTGGGGGGGGGGTGGGGTGTGGGGTGGGGGTGGTGTGTGTGTGTGTGTGTGTGTGTGTGGGTGGGTGTGTGTGTGTGTGCTGACCCCGGACCACGTTTCCCGAGGAGTCTGACCAACAGCGCGAGCAGTTTATTCCGTGGCTCCTTTCAGACCGCCACTTCTTACAAAAGCACTACTCTCCGGGCCGTGCAGGCTTCGAAGGAGTGGTGGTTCCCGCAGTTAAAGCAGCGGAAGACACCGCTATCTTTCTGGACGTTCTCGCTTTCGACTGCTGCAACGGACGTTGGACTTTTCGGATAACTCGCCTTCTTCTTCTGGAACGTCTTGCTTTTCGTACAGGCTGCTCGAACGACCCCGATTTTTGGGCCGCAGCTGCATTCTGGTAGACAAGGTCCGGCTCCAGGCAGTCTCGTGCGGCCCAGGTGGGGGGTCTATGTGCCTCTGCACACACTAAAACCGCCCCTCCTCCAAGCGCGGGACTCATCACCAAACAAATCCTTCAGCGACACGACGGTCTGTAAGAGCCAGCCTTTCGTGTAAAAAAGGATGCATATTCTTTTCATCACCACTTTGAGCTTCTCTCTCTCGGTCGGAGCTCCCGCAGACGCTTTAAGTGTTCTCATCCACTGACAGGTACATCCCCCTTGTTCGGTGTGCCCCTGGGTACGGTCGCGGATGGTCGTCCCACAGTCCTGTCTTCGTAATCGGCTGGGAGGAACTTCTGCCTTGAGATCCTCTACGAGCTCTTGCCAAGTGGTAAGGTCGTCTTTCATATGATCGATACATATTAACCGCCGATCCTTAAAAAGGTCAAGACGGCCGACTCGAATAGGGGCTTTACGTAGTATTCCTCGAATACATCATCTACCTCCACGTCTGGAGAAAGAGGTGACGCTCTCCCGCCCGCTCCCCGAGAAGACAAACACACCACTTGCCGAATGTGGGGCAACTGACTCTTTTTGATGTACAACCGAGTGCTTCTCGCGCGGCAGAAGCTGAGGCGCCCGTGCGTCCACGAAGGGGTTGGGGAAAACGTTAGGGGTGAGCTGTCCTGTCCGCCCTGCTCCAAGTGGGACGCGTGATGTGGACTATCGCGCGTCTCAGACTGGCGTAACGCGCACTGATGACTGGCTCTATCTTTCCCCTCCTCGGGACAGGATTCGCCGAGTACCCACTGCGCACGCACCCGCGTCGGTCCTGAAAGAGAAAAGGTTTTTCCAAAGGTCGGGGAAGTCCAAAATCGCGGCCTTAATTAACTTCTCCTTAGGTTTTCCCCTCTTTCTCTTGTCTCTCTTCCATCTCCCTTCTTGTCTTATCCCAGTAAAGCGTCTACGGAGGATTGAGGTGCGTCCACCTTTCTGTTCCCCACCACTCTATACCAATCTGTTGACTTACCTTACCCCAAGCTTCGCAACTTGGCGTGCACTTCTTCGTCTCGGATTAAGGTGGCCTCAATCTTCTCAGGGTCGACACCCTGCCGCCCATGTTCATTCACGAAATAGCCAAGAAACTTTAAGCTGGGGGCGTACAAAAAATGTGCACCTTGGCCCAATTAAAACGGTCAAGTTAGGCCTCCTGCAGTCGTCTGAACACCTCTTCGCAGCACCTTAAGGTGCTGATCGAAATCCGAAGTACGACCACGATATTCGTCGAGATACACGAATACATAAGGCTAAGTTTCTGACCATAACACATGTCGATAAGTCGCTGCCACGTCGCCGGAGCACACCTTTGTGAAGGCCCAAAAGTGCATCGCGAAGAAATTACGAAGAGGCCGAACGATTTGCACCAGTGAATGCGGTCTTCTCTCCTGCTATGACTCGCTCGACTGGCACCTGCCAGAACGCGCTCTGTTTATGATGGCCATCGACCTGATGAGGAACTGGGACGTTCGCGAAGCGCGGTCGAGAGGATGTGGGATACGTAGGAGTAGAGGGTAGTGCGTCCTTTTTGGCTGTGACCGCGTTCACACTCCGGTACTGGCGACGC
The DNA here is from genome assembly GCA_018703685.1 of Orius laevigatus. Taxonomy (NCBI): domain Eukaryota; kingdom Metazoa; phylum Arthropoda; class Insecta; order Hemiptera; family Anthocoridae; genus Orius; species Orius laevigatus. The sequence goes on along the minus strand of JAGWEN010000097.1, from coordinate 294,121 downwards.
AAAACGCGATGGCTTCGCCGTCAGGTTCTCTTTATCAGTGGGCACGACTGGTGACGCCCACGAGCTCTTGAGCTGTGGGGCTACTATGCCGGCCGTCAAGCATCTCCTGAAGCTCCGTTGTCGATGATGCCCTGTATCGGCGGTGAGACGGGGTAGGACCTCTGTTTGATGGGCCGAGCCTGTCTCCACGTCATCGATGATGTGTTCGAATACGCTTCGAGCACACCCTAGGGCCGACGGCTCATCACCCTTCCAGGCGTCGTTTCGATCAATCGACTTGATGGCCGGCTCTATCATCCGCATCAGAGTTCTTTCCTTCCCTGCTGGACAACAACTGCCATTATCTCTGGATAGCCCTCGAACTCTCAGATGACTCGCGTCGCGCTGGACGATATTCATCTTCCTCGCAAAGTCCATCCCCACAGAACCAGCGAGCTCGCTCAGGGTCGGAACGACGCGAAAGGTGATTATTTTGATCCTCACCTTCGCAAAGCGAGACGGGTAAGGGAGACGACACAAAGGCTGAACTGGGTGTCCATTAGCGACAGTCCAACGGCGTGGATGCTGGCACACTGACTGCTAACTTCAGCCCTAATGGCTCTAGATCCCTCCACTCTTCTCCGCTCATAAGCGAAGTGGAAGCGCCGGTGAGTCCAATAACTCCCTCTAGGGTCTGGTCGACACGCAGGATGACTATACCTCGAAAGCGTGAGGTCTCGTGTCCCGCAGGTCGACCCGTGAGCTTTCGGACGCAGTGAGTAAAATTCTGTACCACGACAGCCACTCATCGCGCATTCCTCGGAGGGGTACGTGCGGGGACTCGTCGCGCCTTCGCACCTTTAGGCCTGACCGCCCGGGGCACGTTTCCCGAGCGTCGTGCTGACAACAGCGCGAGCAGTTTCCTTCCGTGGCTCCTTTCAGACCGACCGCACTATATCTTACAAAATCCTGGCTATCTAACTCATCGGAGCCGTGCAGCTTCTGAAGGAGTGGTGGTTCCCCCGCAGTTAAAGTGCAGCGGAAGATCCACGCTGATCTCTGCTGGACGTTCTGCTGTTCGACTGCTGCAGCGGACTGTGGACTTTTGGCATACATCGCTCCTTTCTTGCGGAATGTCTGCTGTTCGAGAGAGGCTGGCTGCTGCGAACGACACCGACTTTGGGCTCGAGCTGGCATTCTGTCGTACAGAGGACGGCTCGCACGCAGTCCTCGGGGCCGGTGGGGTCTATGTGTCCTCTGGCCTAAACGCTGCCCCTCCTCCCACACACGCGTCGGCTCAGCACCAACTAAATCTTCAGCGACACGACGCGTACTGAAGCAGCCAGCCTTTCGATGTAAAAAGGAGGCATACTTTTCATCACCGACTTGGAGCTTCTGCTCTCTCGGATCGGAGGCTCCCGCGGACGCTTAAAGGAGTTGCTTCATCACATGCCAGGTACATCCCGCATGGTTCTGGTGTGCCCCTGGGTACGTCGCGGATTTCGTCCCACAGCCTGTCTCCGTAATCGCTGTGGAGGAACTCTGCACGTTGCGCTCTCTCTACGAGTTCTGTCCACGTGGTCGAGTTTATCGTCTCTTCACTGATGGCGATACAGATTACTAAAGCTGCTTCGATCCTTAAAAAGGTCATACGCGGACTCGAATAGGTCTTCTAGTAGCTCTTCTATCTAGCCGTCGTATTCGCGGCACGAATACCTCATCTCCTCCTCCACGTCTGGAGACAGAGGTTGAGCACGCTCATACCGGCCACCACGGACCCGCACACCAACGCGAGCGCAACACCCACTTGCTAACTGTGGGCACTGACTCTTTTCTGATGACAACCCGACGTGCTTTCTCGCGCGGCCCCTTTTGACTGCTGAGGCGCCCGGTGCAGATCACGACGTGGGTTGGAAAGCCGGTAGGGGAGCTGTCCTGTCGCCCTCAAGCTGGGACGCGTGATGTAGGCAGCGTCAGTCGCCTCGCGACGGCGCTAGGCGATGACCTGTTCTCCTACTTTCTCTCTCCGCTCCTGGGGACAGGCATTCCGCGAGACGCACTGCTCGACGACGTCGGTCTGAAGAAGAAACAAGGTTTTCCAAAGGTCGGGGCACGTCAAAATGCGGGGCCTTAATTCAACTTCTCCTTTAGGGTTTACCATCAGCTGAGCGTGGAGATTCCGTCCATCTCCATACTTTGTTCTTTCCGCAGTAACGCACGACTTATCGGAGGGCGATGATGTGCGACAAAGTTCGAGACAGAAATCTTCGATACCAAGTAAGGTGAGTACCTGCAAAGCGGCGAACTTGGCGAACGTTCTTCAGGTCTCGGATAGTTATAGATGGCCTCTCACCTTCTCAGGGTCGACCTGCAGCCATGTTCATTCACGACAGAGCAGAAATTTCAAGCTGGGGCGATCAAAAATGGCAGCTTAGGCGCGCAATACCGGTCAAGTTAGCCTCCTGCAGTCGTCTCGAACACCTCTCGAGCACCTTCAGGTGCTAGATCGAAATCGCGAAGTTACGACGCACGATATCGTCGAGATCACACGAAGACATAAGGCTCAAGTTCTGACCGCTAACACATGCCTGCATAAGTCGCGGCCATCGTCGCCGGAGAATGTCGAAGCCGCAAAAAGGCATCCGAAGGAAATTCGAAGAGGCCACGATTTGGCAGCCGTGAATGCGGTCTTCTCGCCTGCTACTCGCCTCGACTGGCACACTTTGGGCCAGAACGGCGCTCTTTATAGCGCATGCGACGAGAGGAACTATGGCGTCGGCGAAGACCGAGTCGCGGAGGGATACGTAGGGAGAGGGTAGGCGATCGGCTTTTTGGTGACCGCGTTCAACGCTCCCATCACGGTAATCGACGCAAACAGATGGTCTTCCGTCAGGTTCTTTATCAGCACGACTGGTGACGCCGCACGATGCTCTGTTGAAGGTGCTGCTATGCCGTGCACGTCAAGCGATCTCCTGAAGCTCGCTTGTCGATGATGCCCTGTATGTGCGGCTGAGACGGGGTAGTAACCATCTGTTTGATGGGCCTAGCAGTCTCGCCGTATCGAGTGATGTGTTCGGGACCTGCGAGGCAAGCACCTAGGAGCCGACGGCTCCGCATACCCGCTTCCAGGTGTGGCATCAATCGACTTAGCCGGGCTCCATCATCCCGATTGTACGTTGCTTTCTCGGCTGGTACAAACTAACTCCCATTATCTTCTGGAATCATCCCTCGAACTCTCAGATGACTCGCGTCGGCGCTGGTACGCATCTTCATCTTCCTCCAAAAGAAGATCGGGCATCCTCCAAGATGAGGTCAGCGAGCTCGTCAGGGTGCGGAACGACGGTAAAGGTGATATTTTGACCTCACCAAATCTCACAGCCTTCCAAAGAGGCGGGTAATGAGACGCTGCCAAAGGCTGAATGGTTGTCCATAAAACAACTAGCGACCGTCAAGCGGATGTCACTGGCATCTGCTAACTTCCGCCCTAATGCTCTAGCTTCCTCCACTCCTCTCGCTCATAAGCGAAGTGACAGGCGCCGGAGTCCAACTAACCCCTCTATCTGGCGACGCAAGAGGCGATGACTACCGCAAGCGTGACCGGTCTAGTGTCCCGCGCAGGTTCCCGTGGCTTCGACGCAGTGGAGTATAAATTCGTGTACCACCGACATGCCACTCATCCCATTCCTCCGGAGTGGGTACGTGACCTCGTCAGCGCTTCCCTTTAGATGCCTGACGACACGTTTCGCGCGAGGTCGTCTGACAACAGCGCGAGCGAGTTTTCTCGGCGTGGACTCCTTTCAGACGCGCACTTCTTACAAAACACATACTCTCGGAGGCGTGCAGCTTCTGAAGGAGTGGTTGGTTCCCCCGCAGTTAAAGCAGCGAGAGACATCGCTGATCGTTTCTGAGCGTTCTGGTCTGTTGGCGACTGCTGCACGGACGGTGACTTTGTGATACACTCGCCTTTCTCTCTGGATGTCATTGCTGTTTCGGACGGCCTGCTGCGAACTCGATCACCGACTTTTGGGCTCGAGCTGGGCATTCTGGTAGACAAGTCGCGGCTCCAGCAGTCCTCGGGTGCCCGGCGGTGGGGGTCTATGTGCCTCTGCCTTAAACCGTCCCCTCCTCCAAGGTCGTCGGCTCAGCACCAACAAATCCTTCAGCCGACACGACGGTCTGAAGAGCCAGCCTTTCGATGTAAAAAGGATGCATAGTTTTCCACACTGCGACTTTGAGTCTTCTCTCTCTCGTCGGAGGCTCCCGCAGCCGCTTAAAGTAGTTTGGCTTCTATCACTGCCAGGACATCCCCATGGGTTGCGTGTGCTGTGTAGCGGTCGCGGATCGTCCCACAGCCTGTCTTCGTAATCGGCTGTGGAGAGCTCTGCCTTGAGCTCCTCTAGGGACGAGTTTCTTCCGCAAGTGGTTAGGTCGTCTTCCCCAACTGATCGATATCCATATTAAAGACTCGATCGCTTAAAAGGTGATAACGCCGACTCGAATAGTCTTTACTACCGTCGTATTCCTCCTCGAATACCTCATCTCCTCCACTCGTCTGGAGAAAGAGTTGACGGTCATCCGCGCCGCGGCTCGCGAGAAGGCAACACCGCCCACTTGCTAATGGGAGCACTGACTCTTTTTGATGACAACGACGTGCTTTCTCGCGCGGCCGACTGCGAGGCGCCCGGTGAGAGGGGTCCACGACGGGGTTGGAAACCGGTAGGGGTGAGCTGTCACTGTCGCCCTTAACAAGTGGGACGCGTGATGTGGCAGCGTCGTCTCCGACTGGCGTAGCGCTGACTGTGTCTCGTACTCTTCTCCTCAGCTGCGCACCACTCCCCTTGGGACAGGATTCCGCCGAGACCACTGTTGCGACGTGCGTCGGTCTGAAGAAGAAATAGGTTTTCGCAACGTCGAGGGCAAAACAAGTCAAACATCGGTGGCGTCTTAATTAACTTGCTCCTTTAGGTTTCCATCGCTTGATCTCGTGAGAGATCCGTCCATCTCCGTATCTTGGTTCTTTACGCCAGTAACGCCGAGTTAATCGGAGCGATGATGTGCGAAAAGTTCGGAACAAATCTTGCCGATACCAAGAGGTGAGACCTACAAAGCGGCGAAACCTGTGGCGAACGTTCTTCCACAGGGTCTCGGATAGTTAAGGATGGCCTCACCTCCTCAGGGTCGACCTGCAGCCGCATGTTGCATTCACGACGATAGCACAGAAATTTAAGCTGGGGGCGACAAAAATGGCACTTGGCCCAATTAGACGGTCAGTTAGCCTCTCTGTTCAGTCGTCTGAACACTCTCTTCGAGCAGCCTTCAGTGGGCTGATGCGCAATCCGACAGTTACGAGCCACGATATCGTCGAGATACACGAAGACATAAGGCTCAAGTTTCTGACCTACAGCAGCATGTGGCGATAAGGAAGTCGCTGGGGCCGCACGTCGCCGGATGAATGGTGAAGCCCAAAAGGCATACCGAAGTAAATTCGAGGAGAGGTTCCACGATTGTGCACCGTGAATGCGGTCTTATCTCCCTGCTACTCGCAGCCTCGACTGGCACCTGCCAGACGCGCTCTTATATATCATCGACGAGAGGAACTTGCGTCGCGAAGCCGGTCGAGGATGTGGTGGAATACGTAGGTAGATGGTGTGCGGCGTCCTTTTGGTGACCGCGTTCAACGTCTCGCGGTAATCGACGCAAAAAACGCGATGTGCTTGCCGTCAGGTTTCGTTTGATCAGCACGGACGGTGACAGCCCACGAGCTGCTTTGAAGTGCTACTATGCGCAGCCGTCAAGCATCTCTCTGAAGCTCCTTGTCGATGATGCCCTGTATGTGCGGTGAGACGGGGTAGTACTCTGTTTGATGGGCCTAGCGTCTCCCGTATCATGATGTGTTCGGACGTTCGAGGCACACCCTAGGGCCGACGGCTCCATCCCCTTCCAGGTGTCGATCATCGACTTAGCCGGGCTCTATCATCCGATTGAGTTCTTTCTCGGCTGGACAAAACTCCCATTATCTGGAATATCCCTCGAACTCTCAGATGACTCGCGTCGCGCTGGTACGATATTCATCTTCCTCCAAAAGTCCATCCCAGATCAGCGAGCTCGTCAGGGTCGGAACGACGGTAAAGGTGATTATTTTGACCTCACCTTCCAAAGAGACGGGTAATGAGACGCTTCCCAAAGGCTGAATGGGTTTGTCCATTAGCGACAGTCAAGCGGATGCTGGCATCTGCTAACTTCAGCCCTAATGGCTCTAGATTCCTCCACTCTTCTCCGCTCATAAGCGAAGTGGAAGCGCCGGAGTCCAATAACCCCTCTATCTGGCGACCGAGGATGACTACCCGAACGTGAGGTCTAGTGTCCCGCAGGTCCCGTGGCTTCGACGCAGTGGAGTAAAATTCGTGTACCACCGACAGCCACTCATCCCATTCCTCCGGAGGGTACGTGGGGGGACCTCGTCAGCGCCTTCCCCTTTAGGCCTGACCCCCGGACACGTTTCCCGAGGTCGTCTGACAACAGCGCGAGCAGTTTTCTTCCGTGGCCTCCTTCAGACCGCACTTCTTACAAAACAGCTACTCTCGGAGCCGTGCAGCTTCTGAAGGAGTGGTTGGTTCCCCCGCAGTTAAAGCAGCGGAAGACACGCTGATCTTTCTGGACGTTCTGCTGTTCGACTGCTGCAACGGACGTTGACTTTTGGATAACTCGCCTTTCTTCTGGAATGTCTTGCTGTTCGACGGCTGCTGCGAACGACACCGACTTTTGGGGCTCGAGCTGCATTCTGGTAGACAAGGTCCGGCTCCAGCAGTCCTCGGGGCCCCGGTGGGGGTCTATGTGCCTCTGCCTTAAACCGCCCCTCCTCCAAGCGTCGGCTCAGCACCAACAAATCCTTCAGCGACACGACGGTCTGAAGAGCCAGCCTTTCGATGTAAAAAGGATGCATATTTTTCATCACCACTTTGAGCTTCTCTCTCTCGGTCGGAGGCTCCCGCAGACGCTTAAAGTAGTTTTTCATCACTGCCAGGTACATCCCCATGGGTTCGGTGTGCCCCTGGGTACGGTCGCGGATTTCGTCCCACAGCCTGTCTTCGTAATCGGCCGGGAGGAACTCTGCCTTGAGCTCCTCTACGAGTTCTTCCCAAGTGGTTAGGTCGTCTTTCACTGATCGATACCATATTAAAGCTCGATCCTTAAAAAGGTCATACGCCGACTCGAATAGGTCTTCTACCGTCGTATTCCTCGAATACCTCATCTCCTCCACCGTCTGGAGAAAGAGGTTGACGCTCATCCCGCCCGGCTCCCCCGAGAAGGCAACACCCCACTTGCTAATGGGGCACTGACTCTTTTTGATGACAACCGACGTGCTTTCTCGCGCGGCCGACTGCTGAGGCGCCCGGTGAGTCCACGACGGGGTTTGGAAACCGGTAGGGGTGAGCTGTCCTGTCGCCCTTCCCCCAAGTGGGACGCGTGATGTGGCAGCGTCGTCTCCGCCGTCTTCGTCCGCATCTACAGCCGACATCCAAGAAATGCATTCCTCCAAAAGGTCCTGTTTCTGCTTCTGTTCTGCTTCAAGGATGGGATCTAGCCGAGTAAGTCTGGCGATGACGTGGTGGAGTTTTGCATTAATCTTCGCTTCATTGGTGCGATCCCCTTCCGATAAAGCCTTAATCAAGGGCTCGAGGAGGTCGCGCTTGGCCCCACAAGTCCGAAGTTCTGCCGCTGTATCCTTCGGGGGGTGCTGAGGTGAAGGCATCAGGCCATCTTTTTCCATCTTCAGAATCTTCCTCAGTACCTTCCTCAACTCATCTAAGTCGGCATCCGGCTTAGAGACTCCACGAACGCGCAATTCGTATTCCACCTCATCCTTCTGTAGTCTATTAACGTCAAGCTTCATTATGAGAGACAGCAGTAATCAATAACCAATCAAAATAACAAGAAAAAAAATTATCAAAAAAAAATTGTCAAAAATTCATCTAAACTATACAAAAACAGAAATTATTGGAAAGGCGTTAAACTGAGCCAAAATGAACAACAATAAATATAAATAAAAAATCAACAAAGAGTATAGCCACAATATTAGGGACAAAATCAAATAATATCATTAACTAGCACTTATATTTACACATCCAATCAATGGCCATTACAAAAAATCAGTCTAAGGAGGGAGAATGATAAAAAAAAATTACTTCAATCAAATACCAAAAAAAAACAACTTAACATAAAAAAACAAAAGTAATCAACACTGTTCGGGGCGCCATTTTCTCACGCAGCCTGTTGCTCAGCGAGACAGGGGGAGGGTGAAAAAAAATTATAATAAATAAATAAATAAAAAACTAATCACAAAAAAATTTATATGTATTAAAAAAACCAACAAAAGAACTATCAATTAATGGTCAAAATGGAACAACTCCAGGCCTGGTATAGAAAAACTTAAAACTAACTTACATAATAGGATCCTTTCTTTCGAGCCAAAAAAAAAACAACCAAAAATTCAATTCACAAAAAAACTCAAATTTACGGCCCGGGCCAAAGGCTCGTCAACATCTGTCTCCCCCTTCCTTTCTTTTCACTTTCTCCACCTCCTTTCTTTTTCGCAACTCATCATTGTTTTTATTTTATTAGTTTATATTGACATCTTCGCGCCATCTATCCGTCACACTATACACTATAATTTAAAAGTTCTAACCGTAGCCACCTATTAATTTTCCACCGTTACATACATCAACAGATAAACCGGAATGTATATCCTCCGGAATAATAATATAGAATGCTAAAAGAGATTGATGTTCCCCTTCCTCGGGCGACCCCTCTCGCCGGCTGGGTCGTTGAAAGACATTCGACATGTTCGCCGGGGCAATAAATCCAAGTCGAGATTGGTGAGAAAAGAGCACACTCACACAAACAGGAAAAAAAAACCCAAGCGGGGTCCTTTTCTGTAAGAGCATAAAAAAGGCATCACGACATCATGACCTTCAAATTCTGCTGAGCTTCTGAGAAACGTTAAATCTCGTGGTCCTTTTAAACAAATATCTAAGATAAATTGCTTTTCAACATTTTGGGATTAATCCAAAAGTGGTAAAGAATATATTTTAAGTTTTTCTTGTGAATCGTGTACGCGAAATCATATGGGGTGGACCGAGGCCAAAAACTGCTTGTCCTTGGCATGATATCAAAATAAAAGAATCCTTAGACATTAATCAACAAGTTTTCTCAGATGTTACAATTTAAATCGAGGCCCATATTTCTTCCTTAGGATGCTTAACTAAATCATTAATTATCTGGAAGCACATTCTTTGGAGCTAGAGCAACAAAAACGGGGATATCAAAAGCAGAGATTCAACGTTTTGCGGGTTCAAAAAAAATTTGAATGATCACAGTAAAAAGGTCGTTATTTTCTCTTTTTATTCCTCTTTTCTCTTTTCCCCAATCGACGATTTCGTATAATTTTCCGATTCACGCTCGTATGAATCCGAACCTAATCGCTCTATCAAGGGTTAGTCATAAATTTCGCTTTGGCGATTAGTTTGATCGTATTTTTGACCACTTTTAAAAAAAGGTAAGAATTATGGTTATAAAATTAGTTAAATTATATCCTGAGGGTAAACGCGAATTCCGGCGTAGGGCGTAGAAATGATTAGAAAATAGTGATCTTATCCGCGGACTGGAAACGACCTTAGGAAATACGTGCGTGGAATAAAATAAGATGTCGGAACCCAAGTAATCATTTTATGTGCCGCTTTTCAACCTGGATATTAGTTTTATAAAAATATAAACTTCATAATCTCGTTTCGAAAGAAAAGTCCCGGGCACGTTAACGCCATTTCTATATAAAAGTACGAGCAGAAACGATACAGTTGGATAATGAAAACAAGGTTGCCATATTTGGGCACAGAAAAGTGGCCCAATTTGGGAGAAATAACCCGAACTGGCAACACTGTTAGTTCCCATTTTCCGCCCGAACATCCCAATTTCGTGGGATTGCAGAGTTGCCAGATTAGGCCCAGAAAAGTGGCCCAGTTTTGGATAAATCGTAGAAACTGATTATAATGTAAAAAAGGCAAACTTTTTAGGATTGTATTGCCAGCTTAGGCCCACAAAAGGAGCCCAATTCGGTATAAATCGCCCAAACTGTCTACACTATAAAAACCCAAACTTGTAGGATTTCATTGCCAGTTTAGGACCACAAAAGGAGCCCAATTCGGGATAAATCGCCAAACTGTCAACATTGTAAAAACCCCAAATTTGTGAGTTTGTGGGATTGCATTGCCAGTTTAGGCCCACAAAAAGAGCCCAATTTGCGAGAAATCACTGAAACTGGCAACAATGTAAAAAGTCCAACTTTGCTAAATTGCATTGCCAGTTTAGGCCCACAAAAAGAGCCCAATTTGGGAGAAATCCCCCAAACTGGCAACATTGAATGAAAACAACAAAATGCTAAACCCTCAAGACACTCCAGTATTTCTAAAGTGAATGTGCACCTATGTGACTTTGAATCCTAAAAACCATAGGCCTGATGCTTTTTTGGCCATCTTGTGCATTGCCAAATCGAAAATCGTGAAATCATTTTTTTTTAAATAAAAATTTAAACATTGATTACTGCGAGTAGATAAAATATTTAAAAATTAAAAGAGGAACTAAAAAGGAAGGGGTTATGCCCGAGGTAGTATTCGCCCCTTCCCTTTGTAGGTCAAGTTGTAAAGGGCAAAGGTTACTATTTCTCCCAGTGGAAGGGCTGAATATCTCCCCATTCGTTCTCAACTTAAAGCGTATCTCCCTGTCCTCTGGGCTTAAGCCTGTCATAATCGTCCACAGGTTTAAATGCGCTTGAAAATCATAATTTTAAACAAACGAGAAAGGAAAAACCCACATAACAAAATAAAGAATTAAACCTACATTTTCAGGTATTTTATGAAACTAGAATATTTAAAAATGTGTCTCCTTGGTTTTTGTTTGTTTAACTGGTTTTAGAGGTGGAAGCTAAAATAGAGCTGCCCAGACGATTATTGCATCAAAAAGTGCCATTCCCACTAGCTCCTATGCTATAACGAAGTTAGCGACGTTTTGGAGCATCCTGTATGTCAAATCCAAAATTAATGCCAATCGGAAATGTTTGATTTATTAATAATTTTCTTGATTCTTTATAAATGGGGCTTAAAATTTAGGTGTGTATAAGTTGTATCTATCTGGCCCTTTCAGTCTGTCACGTGAGATGACATGAATGAAATCCCATTGAGGGAAACCCCCATCTTGCATATCGTCCTCTGAGGGGAAACGTCACCATTTCGTGAAGACACATTAGCAATATCAAACACATTAAATAATTTAACTTTAAAACAAAAGTAACAACTCTGACAATTTTATTAACTTAAAAAGGAAATATTATTATTAAAAAAAAGTTTTTTTCCTTAGCATTATGATTTATTCGAAGGGGATTCTCTCGGTGGAACTGTCGTGATTGATGTCGGAATAATAAAGAATGGAGGAGGATTTTATGCGGGCAGAACAGGTGAGTGTTGCCATCGATTATTGTGCCAAGGAGTTCCTCTAGGTTCTAAAAAAGAGCATTTGTCTGTTCCCTTTCGAATCCAAGCTTTATTTTATTGGCCTTATTTAAAGCAGCCCAATCTTCGCTAATCTATTCAGAAAGAAAAACATTGAACGTGTTTTCAAATATTTAAGCTGTCTAAATAAAAGCCCTTAAAAATAAAACAGTAAAAAAAGGAAATTTTCATGATTTAATTGCCTTCAACTTTTCCTTTTTTACAACTTTGTTTTCCTTTCTGGTCATGATTAAGTCTGTAAGGTCAACGTACTTCCAAAACCACTTTTGATCGCTTCAGCGATTTCTATATCAACTCCTGCTTTCCCCCATCCCCCACCTCCCAATAACATTCCCAATCACCCACTTCCCCGTACCTTCGCCAATCCTCCACCTCCCCCTAACTACCCCAATCCCCCACCTCCAGGGGGAGGATAGGATAGGGAGATTGGGGGAAGATAGGTATCTTTCCGAATTCCCCACCACCTCCTACCTTCCCCAATACCCCACCTCCCCAAACCTTCCCCAATCTCCACCTCCCCCTACCTTCCTCAATCCCCACCTCCCCGTACCTTCCCCAAACCCCCACCTCCCCCTACCTTCCCAATTCCCCACCTCCCCCTACCTTCCCCAATTCCCCACCTCCCCCTACCTTCCAAAATCATCAACCTCACCCAATACCCCACCTCCCCCTACCTTCCCCAATCCCCACCTCCCCCTACCTTCCAAAATCATCACCTTCCCCAATCCCCCACCTCCCCTACCTTCCCACAATCCCCCACCTCCCTCTACCTTCCCCAAACCCCCACCTCCCCTACCTTCTACCTTCCCCAAACCCCCACCTTCCCCAATCCCCCACCTCCCCTACCATCCCAATCCCCACCTCCCCTACCTTCCCCAATTATCACCACCTCCCCCTACCTTCCCCAAATCCCCACCTCCCCTACCTTCCCCAATCCCCCACCTCCCCTACCATCCCAATCCCCAACTTCCCCCAACCATTCCCAATTATCAACTTCCCCCTACCTTCCCCAATCCGCCACCTCCCTCTACCTTCCCCAATCCCCCACCTCCCCAACCTCCCCACCTCCCCAACCTTCCCCACCTCCCCCTACCTTCCCCAATCACCACCTTCCCCAATACCCCACCTCTCCCTACCTTCCCCAATCACCAACCTCCCCCAATCCCCCAACTGACTACCATCCAAACACCAACTTCCCCCTACCTTCCCCATCCCCCACCTCCCCACCCATCCCCAACTTCCCCCACCTCCCAATCCCCACCTCCCCTACCTTCCACAATCCGCCACCTCCCTCTACCTTCCCCAAACCACCACCTCCCCCTACCTTCCCCAATCGGCCACCTCCCCTACCATCCCAATCTCTAACTTCCCCCAACCATCCCAATTATCAACTTCCCCCTACCTTCCCCAATCCGCCACCTCCCTCTACCTTCCCCAATCCCCCACCTTCCCCAACCTTCCCCACCTCCCCAACCTTCTCCACTTCCCCCTACCATCCCCAATCCCCTACCTAGCCCTACATTCCCCGATCCCTAACTTCCCCCCGATCCCTCACATCCCCAACCTCCCCTACCTTCCCCAATCCCCCACCTCACCGTACCTCACCCTACCCCCCAATACCCCATCTTCCCCTATATTCCCCAATCCCCACCTGCTCCTACCTTCCCGAATCCCCCAATCTCCCCTACATCCCCCAACCTTCCCCATTCCCCTACCTCCTCCAAAACCCCTCACTCCCCATCTCCCTCCATCCCTCATCTCCTCCCCTCCCCTACCTCCCCGAACCCCACAACTTCCCCACCTCTCCACACCCCGCCGCTTTAATCTTAAAAAATATTGTGTTTCCAATTTTGAGTCCAGAAATAAAAAAAGCCCGAGGTGTGAAAACAATACCGAACTTGAAAAGTCTCATCCGCTCGAGTTTTATCCCGGAAAATTAATACCGAGTACGTTTTCGTCATTTTAATTGGCGTGGATCTTGACAACAAACAATTTCAGACAATCCTTCCCTTTCCCGGCTGAATAGAATTGAAATCCAATCAGTCTGATGGCCCTTAGGGCTTTTACAAGTCTCCTTACTTTCGCGAATATCGGGAGAAAATAAAAAAGGCGAAGGGGATTCCGGATAAAATCCTCAAGAATTGATGTATTGTTGAAAACGATGAATTAAACGGATGATTGATCGCCTCAACCCCTGTCGCCCATCTCTATTAATCTTAATACATTTATGTATGCTTTAAACTTCTATCGAAATACAGGACAACCTTTAAATAATGTTCACCGGTTTAACTAGAAAATATCGATTTTCAAATAAAGAAGGGAGAAAAGTGATTTTGAAATGCTCGTTTGAAAATTTAAAACTTCTGAAGTTTGTATTGCATGTTCATAACAAGTCGAGTTAAAGATTCTAATTACAGGCTGGTGTAGAAATGATTGCCCTTGGGCAAGATAATCTAACATGCACAACGTACAACTAAGTTTTCTAATTAGTCCAGCCATTTTCAGATATTTTCAACATCAATTTTTCTCACTCAATCATGATCGTTGAGTCGAAAACACAAAAATAAACCGAAAAATTTCGTTTTAATTTGTTTCTTCATGTTAAACAGCCTAGAAAATCTGCCTGAGAGGATGAATGCTCCCTAAAGGATCGTTTTTACGCTCAAAAAATATTTTTTGTTTCATTTAATCCCATTAATTTATATCCCTTGTAAAAAGTTAGTCGACAAAAACTAATTGAAAACTACTTAAAAACCTTAAATAAAATACTTTCTAAATACAAGAAAAACTGAAGAAACAAAGGAGTCTATAGTTATCGATCTCAGTGAGGCTGGCTATGAAGTTTAAAACTTTACGAGAAGTCTATTAAATAAAAGTACCTCCCTAGTAGAGAAATAGGTTCCTTTTATATTTCATAAATTATTATTAGATTTAAGTTCAAACTTGCCTGGATAGACATCAAAGCTTGAACAAATTTTATTGGAAATTGGAAATTAACTATAAAGGAGCTTGATTGTGATTATCATCCCACACCGATATTTGCAATGCTGCAGATAATTGGGATTTGTGTAATTCAGTTTTGAAAAGATGTAAATCAAAAAAGGATTTTCCGCTTTGGCATCTTGTAAACTTTTCCCGTTTAAGGTGCGAAGTTGTGACGGAAAGGATGTTTTATTTTATGATTGTTTCCGAACTTCTATGAAGCATGGAATAAATCAATGGTCCATACAGAAAAAGAATCGAAACATAAAGAAGACCGTCTTTAAATTGTCAGCAGAGGGGTTTCCTGTTATCTAAGAACGGTAAAAGCTCATCAAACATGCCAGACTTGCCAGAAGTGAAAGACAAGTCAGACCTGCCAGACAAGCCAGACGTGCCAGACGATCCAAACATGCCAGACAGGCTGCTGTAGAATGATTTTTGGTTGTTTTTTACAGAGTGCATTTTCTAGGGCAGTTATATGAGGAAGAAATCCCCTTCGTCGATCGGTGTTTACGAAATTTTATTGCCTTTGATATTAGTCTGACGAGCTTTGAACCATTTGCGTTGAAACGCTTAAAGTACGATAAGTAGATTCCGATGTACAAAGGGAAGTCTGAGCCTTCCAACAACAAATACTTGAGAGCTTAAAGCAAGATTTAAATTGGTTATTATTTTATCAGACACGAAAACTTTATTGAGTTCCTTTTTCATCCTTGGTTATTTCATAAGGGAAATCTTTAGGAAGCTTTCAAATTATTTGTTGTAAGGATGAGTGGCGACCACATTCACAGAATTTCGAGTTCATCCCACTTGGACCCAGCCAGGAAGCTTCTCGAGCAAATAGAACAATCCCCTTTCAGGCCATAATGGAGATCCATAATATATAAAGAATTCGGCACTTGCAGAGTCTGACCATCACTTAAGAGATCTCTATCACTTTCAGCACACTCCAGCTTCTACAATCAAACAGCATACAACTAAAATAAAAACCCATAAATATTCATAATGTGGTGATTAATTTCATCCTTCAGGTCTTTTAGGTTAAAAAAAAAAGTTCATTTTTTTGAAAAAGGTTTTCATGTTTTAAAGAATAACATGAAACAATAGTTTGAGAAAGTCGCACTATTGATTCTGTTATTCTTTATTCCTCGATAACCATAAGATTGCTCCAAGAGGGAGGGGAGGGAGGACCCATGGCGACCTTCACAGGACCTACCACCTAAAGGGGAGGTCGTACAAAGGGAGTCTACAGGACTTGGGCAGAACAGGAGCGGGGTCACCCATCCACATTCTAACCCACTTCGGTGATCTAATGGGAACCGGTGTATCAACGCCGCTAGCCCGTAGCCCATTTTTTTTTTAAAATTATGTATTAAATTATTGAAGAGCATTGACCTTATGGATATTTTGTAAACAAATGGTTAGACCGTGTGTATAAAAAGTTGATCGAAGTTTATGCTTGGGTTGATCCTTTGTCGTGTTTATAGTATCCGAAAGCTGAACTCAAGGTCTTGAATGGCAAAGTCTTTATCGATCCCCAATATTGTGCGATTCAGCGCTTCTTTTCTTTCAACTTTCACTCACGTCCTTCCACTAAAAAACGTCCCTATCTCGATTAAAAAATTGCCTTATTTTTGTTAATTTATTTTTTTACAACTTTTTGTCGTCTTTTGAGGCTAACCGTTTTATTAGCATACATGAAATATTCAAAATATGCTAATGGACATTCTGATAAAGGAATCAACCACAAAGAGGGGGGTTGAGGAATTTTATCGGGCTCCCGAGCCATTCGTGATTAACAATGCAACCACAGGGTCGAATCACACTTTTTTTTAATTTAAACCACGGTTTAAAGATATAAAACCGATTCCCCTTATGTAAAGCCCAGACCTAAAACAATTTGAAACTCAAGACCTTATTAACATTTTGTCGCAAATTGTGCTTTCCAAAATAAATAACAATTTTCCATTATAGTAGGTACCTACTTCCTTTGTTCACCATAGATTATAAATTATAATACACTGAATAGTCCAGTCAATCTACGTCTAGGGCGGAAAAAAACTTATTTTGTGAGGTGTAGGGGTTGGTATCCTGAATCTACAAAAAAGTACCGAACTGAAGCCCGTGCCGTTTGGCCTCAGGAGCGGAACAAAGGCAAATTGTTTTTTGTTCGCTAATATCTCGAAAACCGTAGGTCGTAGGCGAAAACGTTTTAAGCACAAATTTAAAGCTTATTAAATTTGCTACAAATTTGACTTTATAAGAATTTTTGTAGGATCAAACGTATTTGAGCTACGAGGTGGGAATTTTCAATTTTGACCTCTAAACTTTTTGATTAGAAGTTTTCACTCCTTCGGAGAACGACTAGTTGTCTTTCGCCGATATTTTTTTGTTGAAATTTTTCGTTACCCATTTGAATGGCGTTTTGAAGATGAAAATTAATTGGAGCTTTTAATTAAAATTGATTTATTTCACAAAGATTAAACCCAACCCCAGAAAGACTGAGCCCAACCGGTTCCAGTAGCTGAAGCTTTATCGACGGCGGACAAAACGTTTGTGGCGACGGAAGCTGCAGCGTTGACGGCGGTGTTTCCGACTTTTTCCGCAGTTCCCATAGCGTGGATTGCGATGTTCGTTCCTCCAGCGACGGCTCCTTTACCGACTCCGAGACCCGCTCCTACCACGTTGCTTACGACAGGAATCGGTTTTATCATGGTGTTGACAAGGTCTTAAAATCGATTAAAATTGAAAATCTTAAAAAAACATTTGTTACCCATTCCGGAGTTAGTTATGTTGGCTGCTTTACTGGTGGCGTCCATGGCGATTGAAGCAGCACCGCTCACTCCAGCGTTGGTGAGGTCCTTTCCTAAAACGACCGCATCCGAAGCTATGTCAGTTCCCGAGTGGACAACATTGTGGACCAAACCAGCCGCGTCAACACCAGTCTGTTTAATCGTATTCCTGATCTCACTCGCTTTCGAAACCATCGCGTTGCCCCAGCTGCTTAAGATTCCTCTCTCGGTGGCAACATCCGCCGGCATGGCGGACGCCGAAAGGACCAAAGCAGAAACAAGAACCACAAACTTAAACATCTTTTTCAATTTTTTAATTGAAAGATGCAACTCAAATCGAAAGCTTATAAACCCAAAATTTCGATTAACACTTGTTTCAATATTTACTTCAAAGTAAATTAACGCAGTACTAATGTCTACAGTATATTTTTATCTAAAAATAATATTTATCCATCAAATATTGATGATTTGATACAAGGTAACAGTGCCCAGCTCTTAAAGCCCAATGCAGCAATAAAGTACCACACGTTTCCCTATTTTCTTTTGAATGACGAAGGTGAAATTGTATTTCCAATTAGATTTTTTAGATTTTCTGTATGCGTAAGGGTGTTTTCAATTAAAATCATTGCGGGTTCCAAACAGGCTTTTGTAATTAGTCTTCCATCCTGTCTGTAATTGTTTAGTATTCAAGCGTTGACCCTTCTTCGTGTAGGTCAGACTTGTCTTCTACCAAAAGAGGAATTTTTTAAGTCGACAGGGAATTTTTTCGAATTTCTTAATACGGAGATCTCCATCAGTGGTGGGGGAGTGATAAAGGGGAGTGGGGGAGTTGGTGGGATGCGGGGTTAGGTAATGGGAGGTGATGGGAGTAGGTTGGAGGTGGCCAGAGGAGTTGGGAGGTAGTGGGATGATGTGGAAGGTGGTGGTAGATGGAGGAAGGAGTATTTAGTACATTTTTTGAGAAAGTTCCAGTTTTGGAGTCATCCTCTTTCATAACTACTAAACCAGATCGGACCTTTTAGTGGATTTCTATACGGTGGTATAGATTTTTGTTACTCTACTGACAGTGACAAGAACTTTCACAAGATTAAAGAAAAAGGATGTTTTTCTATATAAAAAAAGCTTCTTGGCTACTCCAGGATCCTTCAGTCCAGATTCAATTGACTCACGTTTCCATACCCCTTTTTCATCCCTTTCTTCTCTATTTCAAAGCAAAATCATTTGTTATAATATTGTGGGATTAACTTCTCAATGTTAATTTTTAGTTTATAGGTGATGCTTGAAAAGTACTTTTCATAGGAAAGTTTGTTCATTTTTTAGTTTTCAAGTCCAACTTTCCACTCACAATAAATTAAAAAGCTTGTTTATTCCAACTTGTTTTGAAATCGAACTTTAAAGTCCTTCCTTGTTAAGGTTTACGTTCAATCTGTCAAATCGAGTTCTCAAATTTTTCTTTTTCAACCATTTCTTAAACTAAGATAATGTTTTTTTGTTTTAGATGTACAATTCGACGGTAGCAGTTTGGATACTATTGACCAGGTAATAAAAAAATATCATAGTGAAACTAAAATTTTAAATTTCAACAGCAAAAGGAGTTTAAAGGTAAGTTTTAATAAACAAGTAGGTTGGACATATTGGTGGACGTACGAGTGGCAATAAAAGGCCCCGTAGAGCAATTTACGAGGGAGGAAAACGCTATTAACGCTCTCTGAGAAAACGAGGAAAGGTCGATAAATATCATGGAGAATAATAGAATATTTTACCTTTTAACGTGAAACTTTACTGCATATTAACCGTATAAACTTCTCGCATTTTACAATTAGGTTGTCGGATATTCTAGGCTTTATATGGAAACGAGTTTATCAATTGAATTCTGAATTAACGGTTGGGACATTTTTTATAGGAAGTTGTTGCCATGCATGGGAAATAAAGAAAATGGATTTTCTTCCACGACAAACATCTTTCGGTTGATCGAGCATTTGGACGACTAAAGGAATTTAGGCAAATAAGTTTTGACAAGGAGCTCCCTTAATACGATTTCTCGAAAGGGGGTGTATAAACTTGTAATTTACTCGGGAATCGAAGCGGAAAAAATTTATCTAAAGCTCTCTTTAGTGGAAGTATTTGATGGGCTTTATCGTTGTCGTCATCAGCGTCATATTGTGCTTGTAATACATCCAGCGTGTCAGCTGCATGGCATGCATATCAAATATGATCGCAATTAAAAGGGAAGAAAAGCTTTAAAACAGTGGTTCCCAAACTGGGGGGCTAAGCTGTCCCCAGGGGCCGGGGGCGTGGGCAGGCTCAAGATTTTTTTTTAATATTCCCCAAAATTTAGTTTTTTTCTTTTATTTCTGAACATATTTTAAGGCTATTTTTCATCAAAAACCTTAAAATGGACATTTTAAGAGACAATTTTTCGTCAAAAACCTCGAAATCAAGGTTGCAAGAGCCAAATTTTCGTCCAAAAACCTCAAAATCGACATTTGTAAATTCTAATTTTCGTCCAAAAACCTCAAAATCAACATTAATTGTAAAGCCCTGTTTTCGTCAAAAAACCTGAAAATCTATGTTTTAAGAGACATTTTTCGTCAAAAATATCAAAATCAAGATTTTAAGAGCCAAATTTTGGTCAAAAACCCCAAAATCAACATTTGTAAAGCCCAACTTTCGTCCAAAAACCTCAAAATCAACATTTGTAAAGCCCAATTTTTGTCCAAAAACCTCAAAATCAATGTTTTAAGAGACATTTTTCGTCAAAATTATCAAAATAAAGGTTTTAAGAGCCAAATTTTCGTCCAAAAACCTCAATATTAACATTTGTAAAGCCCAATTTTCGCCCAAAAACCTCAAAATCAACATTTGTGAATCCCAATTTTCGTCCAAAAACCTCAAAATCAACATTAATTGTAAAGCCCTGTTTTCGTCCAAAAACCTCAAAATCAAAATTTTAAGTGATATTTTTCGTAAAAAACCTCAAAATTAACATTTTTAAAGCCCAATTTTCATCCAAAAACCTCAAAATTAACATTTTAAAGCCCAATTTTCGTCCAAAAACCTCAAAGTTAACATTCAAAACTTTGTGGGGGGGGAGGATTTAATTTGTTTAAAAGGGGGTTCGCACTGTGAAAAAGTTTGGCAACCTCTGCTTTAAAACATTATAAGATGAATGGTTCATCCCAACTATAGGTTATCCTAAGTTTTTTCCCCCTTAATTTTCCTTTTTTCTCCATGAATAGATAAGGTTATAGCATCGACAAATACGTACAAAGAACCTCCTCTTTTCAATTTCAGCAGTTTATTATCGCCGTTGGGAAAACACGTTTTTTAAATCTATTCAATCCTATAAAACGGAATAAATTACTTTTATTGATTGGCCTTGATAGGTTGACGGCTTCTTTTTCACACTCAAAATCTAATTTTTCGTCGTTTCGAATTTCTTCAGTCGATTATTCTCGGAATAAAGGTGCCCGGAATCGAGTCGGAAAATTGTTTGGGGAAAATTTTTTTAAAGGGTGTCGTGTGGCTGTCAAATCGTAAACGTTTTTGGCATAATAATGTGATAAAAATATAAAAAAAGAAATGTTGGTTTTTAAGCCCACCCTTCATTTTCCCTAGTCACCCTCCTTGGATTACATGCATTAAAAAGAACATCAACTTTTCTCCTTTTAAAACAAACGCATATTTTGACCACGTTAACACACCATGAATTTTTATAAGTCCGGTTCATTACTGTTGTAAAATATACAAAGAACATCGTTAGAAGGATAAAATTTATAAAAGTTGAATATTTTTTTGTTTTTTATTGACTCCTTAAATATCAGAGCGATAAATCGTGCTAAAATAAGGAAAAAAAGGTGTTAACGTCATGAGTTGTTTAGATTACTTTTCCGAAGGGAAACGATTTGAATACGTAGGAAAAGGTTGATGGGAGAGGGGTGGCGAAATACGATGGGAATGAAGAGAAACGTGTGAGTTAATCCACTGATGGGTTTAACCTCCGGGGCTTATTGATTTCTAAAAACTAAGTTCAGTCCTTGACCCTTCGACCAACTTATGGGACGCGTTTTTTTTACCTTTGTTTAAACAGATTTTAGAATTTTTTATTGTCAAAGGGAGCGTTTCATGTGATACTTAAAGCTTCTTGAGGTGACCGCGAATTGGAATAGAGAACTTCCAACTTGTTGAAATGTTGATCCCAACACTGGGGCGTGGGCAAACTCAAGATTTTTTTTCAAATACATATCACCAAAAATTCGTGAAAAACCTCAAAATCAACATTTAACAAGCCAAATTTTCGTGAAAAACCTCGAAATCAACATTTAGTAAAGCTAATTTTGGTCAAAAAGCCTTAAAATCAACATTTATGAAGCCTAATTTTTGTCCAAAAACCTCGACATTAACATTTAAAAAGCCTAATTTTCGTCAAAAATCTCAAAATCAACATTTTTTAAGCCAAATTTTCGTCAAAAAACCTCAAAATCAACATTTAAAAAGCTAAATTTTCGTAAAAAACCTTAAAATGGACCAATTTTTTGGACCAATAAGAGACAATTTTTCGTCTAAAACCTCAAAATCAACATTTGTAAAGCCAAATTTTCGTCCAAAAACCTCGAAATGAACATTTAAAAAGCCAAATTGTAGTCAAAAAACCTCAAAATCAACTTTTTATTGACAATTTTTCGTCAAAAACCTCCAAATCATGGTTATAAGAGCCAATTTGTTTGTCAAAAAATCTCAAAATCAACGTTTTAAGTGCATTTTCTTTTGTCAAAAACCTCAAAATCAACATTTTAAAACCCGAATTTCCTTCAAAAACCTCAAAGTTAACATTCAGAACATTTTTTGTGGGGGCGCAAGGGTTTTCATTTGTTCAAAAGGGGGGCGCACTGTGAAAAAGTTTAGGACCTCTGTAATTTAACCGATTGACATTGCAAATCATTTTCACGATTTAACCGTTTTTCAAGGTCAAACAAACAATGAAATTGTATTTTTTTTTAATTTTTAACCTGTCGTTGGTTTCATCAAAAAATTTAACTCTTCATCTCGCTACCACTTCCCCACCACCTCTCCACTCCCCACCTCCCCCAGATACTCTCCACTCGTCACCCCTTTAACCCATCCCCCCCCTCCACCCCATCGTCTCCTCACGTTCCCCCACATCTCCCACCCTCCCCGCCTTCCCACAATTTCCCCAAACCTCCTCACGCCAACTCTGTAACAAGTTATAAGTTTAATTTTTAATCTAAGAAAAAAAAAAATTTAGAGTCGATTTACAAAGCAAGATTCCTTACAAGATTAATGAAGGGGGCAAAATTGTGAGAGGTTCTCCCCCCTATTGTCCTTTACCGAGGATATTACACGACGCGACGTGAAAACGTGGCCAGTTGAAAGATGAATTTTCCCCATTCCTACCACCATAAAATCAATTTCCATTTTTTTGATGATACACCAAGTGAGGAACTAATTTTTACTTTATGGGTTGTCGAACTGAAAACAAAATGTCCCCAGAAAAAATTAAAATTAACATAATTTTACATAAAAGGTTAAACCCATTACGTAATTAAAACGGTATTATATCTAAATATCTTCGGAAATATTGATTCCATTGAGGTCAATTGAATTAAATTTTATTTACCTTATCAGTCTATTTTTCGTCCACTTTGAATCCTTTAATAATTAATGTCGAAAAAATAAAGTAGGCGGATATAATAAAGCACTGTTGATTCGAATAAATTAGTTTTCGTTAATTGCTTACTCCTACACGCGATTATTCGCTTTATGAACATTTTTCAAGTTTATTTAGGAGTTAGGACTAAAATTAAAATAATTAAATTAGGACAGTAAATTAATAATTTATGTACAAAACATAAAAATTTATTTAAATGACTTCTAAAATGTTTAAAATGTTGATATTGACAAGGGAAGTAAATTCTTAAAAAGTAAATAAAGTTGGAGGTGGAAGAATAAGATTTGTATTCGCCAAGAAGTTGCCCTCTCTTCAGACTAGGAAACTGTAATTGTCTCGTTAATAATTTATTCGGCCGAATCTATAACTTCAGAGGATCATTTGTTTTCTTTCAAGCTTTCCCCTTTAGATTTTCTAATTAGATTTTTTTTTATGGTCGAATTTGTTTGTTTTTCTCTATTTTTTTGAAAACCTTTATATTTTTATCTCAGGATGCCGACTCCCAGGAGGTGGTAAAAGATAAGAAGAGGTCACGCCACACACCTTAAAGGCTTAAGAGTATTTTCGACCCCCCGAGGACGGATCAATAGCTGTAAATAATACGAAATGGGCGCTATACATTTTTGTTTAAGTCCACACATTCCCATATTGAAACATAAATTTCAACTATTTTCCTTTTTATTAGAGATATATATTTTGAAAATTAGAAGAAAAAAGGTATTAAGGTGCTTTGTTGAGGACAATTTTGATAAAAACATCGAGAGGTAAAGGGGCTTTTAACGGAATTGAAAACAAAAAGCAGGAAACATATTGTGGACGTAGACAATACGAAAATGTCATCGAAATCGCTTTGTGTTATCTGTTGCGACTCTGTCTGACCCAGTGTAGACATTTTTTCCCCGTTTTAATTAGCATTTTCGTGTAAATATTGTTTCTGAGTACTCAAAAAAACAGTTCGAAGGGTTGACACTGGAGGCGGAGAGAAAATAATTGAAAGGGACGTCTCTACGATTGGATCTGTACTTCAAGTGCCGGAAAAGGGGAGGATAAGCATACTTGAGACCAAGTTGAAGTTCTGAACCTTCTTGTTTGCCCCCTTAACCTATACATGGCTAACCTCATTTTACGGGGAACTTAAGAAGAAAAAAAAAATTCGATTTTTACGTGAGATTTCGGTGAAAAGGTGAAGTAACATCGTGTTTAATGAAGGTCTTGTTAGGAAGCCGCACATAAACTTCTGTACGTTAGGCCGTTAGGTAGTTAAAGGATGGCGGTCGGGAACCCTTTAAATAAGAAACCCTTCCCTACAAATCTACCCCCGTGTGCGACCCAAATGCCCCTGAGGACGTATCCCGGATCGGGCGCCCTAATTCATTTCCACACGACCTCAAAATCAGAATATTCAAATATTTGATTCACGACATTGGCCACAACCTCTTTCTATTATTCAGTGCCAAACCAAGGATACCAACGGTTTTAGGATGACAACCTTATGATCGAAATGTCAGCCGTTTATAAATTATCATCGATTTTTGGAAACCTTTATGTTTCTCAATATTAACACTTTCACCACAATTGTTTAATGATGTTTTTAGTCTCATTTTGACTAAATTTTCTCGATTTCGGTCATTTTTGGCCTAACTCAGGAAAAAAATTTTAATTTTTTAATCTTGACAAAATTCGAAAAATTTACGTTTTTTGGAACGCTGAGTACGAATATGATGTTGTTTTTGACGAGAAAATTTTTCCTGTGGTAGTTTACTTAGTTCCAAATGCCCTTTTTTGGCGATAACTCGAAAAATATTGGTCTTAACTTTTTTTAATCAATTTCATTGCATTTTTCGTGCAATTTTACATAAGAATCGATATCTAATTTGCAAATTTTCGAAAATTCATATTTTGGCTTTTCGGACTTTTTTTTTGGCTTTCTGAAAGAAGAGAAACTTTTTTGAAGTCTAGAACCACAAATTTTAAATGGAATTTAAACTGATTAAAAGGTATTTTGATTTGAAAATTTGAGTAGGTGTAAATACCTGAAGGGCTGTTTTTAGGGTAGAATTTAGGTTCGTGAAACTGATAGCGTATCTTCATCTACCCGCATATTAAATCGATTCGAATGTTTACTAAATATAGCTCCACATCCGTTCTAACCCTTTAAAATTAACGATTTTACATTAAACCATAATCCAAGAATTTATGACGTCTCATCAATTTTAATCCGAGGATTCATACCTACCAAAGTATTCAGGTTCTAATTAAAAAAATATTCGCGAAAAAGTTTGTCTTTGCTTTACTTTTAATGGGCTCCCTTTATCACCCCTCACTTCAAACTTTGCGAGTTGTTTGAAAAAAGGGGCTCTGAGTTAGAGACGATTTTTAGAATTAAATTCTTAGCCTCTTGGAAATCTCTAGGAAATAAAGAAAAAAAGAGAATAAATCTATATTTTATATATTTTTAGATTATATCTACGTCTGAAGGAAGAAAAAATCGTAAGGGAAAGGGCCAAGACAGGGCGTTATGTTCAATCTGTGTACCGTCATGTAGAAATGGAAGTCGGACTCCCTTGGGATCACTTTTACCTTCCGCGACATAACTTTGATGGGAAAACAGATTGAATTCATAACAGTGAATTGAGGAAACAGTTTCGAGATTTCAATGTGGTATATAGAAACCATCTATTTTGCTTTTACCAATTTCCCCTTTTCAAAACGGAACAAAATATTTTGGAGAAACTTCGACATTATCTGTCAAAAACCGTATTTTAACAACTTTTTATTTTGTATAGGTAAATTGATTTTCGAATGTTTGGACTTGGCAAGAAACTCGAGCAACAGGTTTTAGCTTCGAACCCTTTTACTGGGATTTTCCAATGTTAACGTTCCCCCATACTAATGATTTAGGGTTATGTTTTATATAGGGTTCTTCGTCTTAGTATGTTATAAAACTTTTGCAATTTGAACTGTTTTCAACTATGGCCCTGGGAATTAGGTTAAATGGCATAATCTTATTGGCATCATACTTTGCAGAAAGGCTGTTCAGGATCAAACTAAATGAAGAATACTCTGATCTAAAAGAAATAAAAGCGGGTGTCCCCCAAGGAAGCATCCTTGGTCCCATACTCTATTTGCTCTACACCAGCGATATTCCAAAAACGAAAAACAATCTCGCTATCTACGTAGATGATTGACCCTAGCAAACAGGCTTTTACTCAATTTAGTGTACCATTTAACCCAATTATAAGTCGAACACCCTGTATATTTTTCATATCAAAAGCTTTTTATGATTAAAAGTGAAATATGAAGTTTGAAGGTCGAACTCTTGCGGTGCTTGCCTGGAAATTAATTTTGAGTGGAAACGAAAGTTGTGTTTGATATCCGGTGTCAATGTTAGCTTAAAGCCTCGAGTCAAAAGGCTGAATGACTATTCGACCATTAAATCAGAGTTTCTGTGTACTGAGACCTAATCTAGTGCATGATCCGATTTGCCAATATAAACCGTCTAGGCGACACTTTTCTACTTTTACACCATCTAATTAATTCAGCGTAATTTATCAGATCCAAGATTTACCTAAACGACGTAAAGTGTGGTTGGTGTTTATTATATTAGGGGTTGGTTAATATTAGCTAAGATGATTAATGATCCCGCGACACGTAGGCGTAGTCGGGAAGACATTAAAAAAAAAGAGAATTCCGTTCAATTATGTTAAATTATGCTAAAGTCGTTAGAATCTCGATTAAATAATGGATGATGGGAATCCATGAGAGTCTCTGCAAATATAATAAGGGAAAATGGGTTAACGCACCGTGAAAAGGGGGTGGGGGGTCGAATTTGATAACGCGGGGGCCATTTGCAATACTCAAAACGGGCTCATGTGTTATTGTAAAACTTTCGTGCTTTTAGACTTTCTAATAGACTCCGACGAAAATCCTCGTTTTTTGGAATGGTCGATAGGGATGTTTGAAAAATAAACAAACGCGTCTCGTAAATACATAAAACGTTGGAAAACGAAGAAACTCATTTGATGCTATGCATTCTGGATAAAGTTTGCAAAAAAAGAATGAGAGTTTGAAATCTCTCCAGCCATACCTTATTATGGAATACAAAAATAATAATAAATCAAGTTGAAAAGGGAGAAAACAAAAATGAAGCAGAATATGTAGGTACTTTCATCACAAAAAACAAAATGAAAGAAAAATCCAATTTCTCGCCTACGGGAGGGTGGTAATCGTTTCCCACACACGGAGGAAAAGTTAAAATTTTTGCAAAAAGCTTCGTTCACCTCAAATTATTAAACGCGGCTAACTTTAAAAAAATAAAAAATTTTGTTTAACCCAAATACCCCAAAGCTGGAAAAAGGTCTGGTATGGTCGTTATAGAAGGGTGAACCCTAAAAACGGGAACTTTCTCAAAAAGTAGGTGTTCTACGTGTCCATTTGATGGGCGGAACGGTGCCGCGTTCATGGTCCCAACTTCTAAGGCACTACCCTTTAAAGGTAGAAATTTGGTGAAGATCGGTGGTTTTCTACCAAAATTACCATTTTTTGGGAGTCGGAACTCTGCCGCGTTCCTAGCCGAAATCTCATAAGGCTATTATATTGTATATTATAAGGCTTGTACCAATATGGTAAACATTTGCTGAAAAACAGTGGTTTTCTATCAATATCACCATTTTTTGGGGGCCCTTCTTAGCCCATTCTCATAAGGCCCTACCTTACTATGGTGAAAACTTACTTACCTACCTATCTACCTGCTTACCCACTTACCTTTTACCTCCTCACCTCATTATCTCATTACCTCATTGCCCCATTACCTCACTACCTCATTACCTGATTACCTGATTACCTGATTACCTGATTACCTCATTACCTGATTACCTGATTACCTCATTACCTCATTACCTCATTACCTCATTACCTGATTACCTCATTACCTCATTACCTCATTACCTCATTACCTCATTACCTCATTACCTCATTACCTCATTACCTCATTACCTCATTACCTCATTACCTCATTACCTCATTACCTCATTACCTGATTACCTCATTACCTCATTACCTCATTACCTCATTACCTCATTACCTCTACCTATTACCTCATTACCTGATTACCTCGATTACCTGATTACCTCATTACCTGATTACCCTGATTCCTCATTACCTCATTACCTCATTACCTCATTACCCCTCATTTCCTTATTACCCTTACCATTACCTCTTCCTCATTACCTCATTACCTCATTACCTCATTACCTCATTACCTCATTACCTCATTACCTCATTACCTCATTACCTCATTACCTCCTTACCTCCTTGCCTCCTTGCTCCTTGGCCTCTTTGCCTCTTTGCCTCTTTGCCTCTTTGCCTCTTTGCCTCCTTGCCTCCTTGCCTCCTTTCCTCCTTTCCTCCTTGCCTCCTTGCCTCCTTGCCTCCTTGCCTTCTTGCCTCCTTGCCCCCTTGCACCATTGCCCCATCACTCCTTGCCCCCTTGCCCCCTTGCCCCCTTGCCTCCTTGCCTCCTTGCCTCCTTGCCAACTTGCCCCATGCCATAACTATTTAGTCAAAACAATATGGTCAGAAGATACTAAACCTAGCACGACTCATCTGTACGACCGAACTGTTGCTTCTAGCCCCTTCAATACAAAATGTAATACCACAAGACAAATTTCACTTCAAGTGTGAAGTGAGAAGTGTTTGCACTGGTTTAATCTAGAGAGAATCTGTAACTTCTTTTCTTTATAAATTGTTTTCTAATAGTCATTGACCTCGTAAGGACAAAAAGGAAATTTGCGGCTCGAGGGAGTTTCTTCCCGTTCGCCATTAACAACAAACTCCTTTCTTTTTCAACCCGGTTTCAAACCACTAAAACAATCCCGAATGTAATTAGAAACAATCAAGGTAGACGGCTTCCAAAACAGTCCCTTTTCTTAGTGCCTTTAATTTCAAGCCTCTCCTCCCACTTCGAAATGACAGCTTGACTTTCATTAAAATTGTATTAACGTTGAATGTCTAGAGAAATCAATTTAATATGGAAATTTAATTTTAGACCCCGGTAGTATTTCCCTTTTTAATAGAACGTTATGAAACATTTTTTCCCCCTTCCTTTCATCATAACATTGTTTTCTGATATGGCATTTTTTTATTCCCGAATTTTATTGAACACATAAAATACAAGAAGTTCACCACCTAGATGGAATATTCGTATATAACCTATAAGTTTTCTTTTACTACTTACCTACATAAAAAATTTCGATTTCGCTTAAAAAAATACTTTACTAAATCAACCAAAGATTTAGTTCAACTTTTGAAAAACTTTTTTTTTTATGGAGTTGATTGGATAGAAAAAAAATGTTTTTGAATACTCTCATTTCATTCTTGGTAAATACTTTGCTGTGGTTTCTTATTTAACCCTTTTTCCCCCTATTCGATATATTTTACCTTTGATGTCTTTTCAAACGAACTTTCCCTTTTGATGTTCCAACACAATTTCGATTTTTTCATCCCTACATGCCTTATTTTGAACAAAAAATTATTTCATCATTAAAACCCTCTCTTTTGTAAGCTTCGGGAATTAATTTCACTGTCCCTATACGACTCTTTTGTACCTCGACGGTTTACCATTAATTTACCGGCTTTGTGCTTCATTATACTAACCTGATTTACCAAATTGTACCCTTGCGAATTACTATTAATTCCGTCCCTTTTTACCCGTTTTAATTAATTTAACGTGGGAGATTCCGAACCAGGACGATTTTACAACTTTGACCCTATAAAGGCCACAATTCCCTATAATGAGGTCATACTCGATAAAATGTTGATAAGAAAAATTGGATTTTGAGAATAATCAGCTTAACTGTTTGTTGTGGAATCAAAAGCCTCTCAGTCTTAACGCTTAAAGCTTCCTTTTGTTTACAACACGGTCGCCTCCTTCCTCCTCTCACTAGGTAAACATTATTCTACCTCAGGAAAATTGAATTTAGTTGTTTTCAAACGACAAAAAAATCTGGAAAAACATTTTTTTATTGCTCTTTTTAGAAAAAAATCTAAGCCTCTTGCTCTCTAGTCTCTCTTTTTGCTTTTACATTTAAAAAAAGTTAAAAAATATTGGTCCTGGAGCTTGCCCAGAGACACGAACTTTCTCAAAGGTCTACAGATTTCGGGGGATCCAAAAATTTCACCCAAACACATTATAATTATTTAATTAGTTAATTAATTAATTTATAGAAATTTTTTTTTCAGTCATAACATGAATTTGGTGATAATTTTGTGAAAATGGGACTAATTTCACTTAAACACATTATAATTACCTAATTAGTTAATTAAATAATTAATTTAAACAAAAATTTTTTTTCAATCATAACTTTAATTTGGTGATAATTTTATGAAAATGGGACTAATTTCACTCAAACACATTATAATTACCTAATTAGTTAATTATAATTATTTACAATTTTTTCAATCTAACTAATTGGTGATAATTTTATGAAAATGGGACTAATTTCACTCAAACACATTATAATTACCTAATTAGTTAATTAATTAAATAATTTTTGAGAATTTTTTTTCAATCATAACTTGAATTTGGTGATAATTTTATGAAAATGGGACTAATTTCACTTAAACTCAATATAATTACCTAATTAGTTAATTAATTAATTAATTAATTTTTGAAAAAAATTTTTTTTTGCAATCATAACTTGAATTTGGTGATAATTTTATAAAAATGGGAAAATTAAGTTAATTAGTCATTATTACCTAATCACATAATTAATTACCTAATTAGTTAATGAAATTTAATCGGGATCACGTGAAGATTATTTGGTTAAAATTTGGTGAAGATCGGACCGGTAGAAAGCCCGTAGCACATTTTTGCAAACTTTAGACAGACATATCTCCGCCATTTTGTCGAATTTCAAAAATCGCTCTCGTCACTTTCAAGATAACCACGAAAGGAAGATTGTGTGAAACATTTCGTGAAAATCGGATGAAAATTGTGGCCGTGAAGTGTTCCGGAAAAAAAGGCGAGGACGGCGGACGGCCGGCACCACAGACAAAGTCATGTCCGACAAGATCAAAAGTCAGTTTGACCCTAGGGGGTCTGGAAGACTTTGAGAAAGTTAATAAAGCAAATTTAATTTTTAAAAATAGCCGTTGGGATGCCCAGAAGGTATTTTTGGCCTTCAAAAATTGACCGAAGTTTTTAGGTTTGAAATATGAGGAAACCACGTCACGTTTAAGGGTCGCTCTCCGAAAAGATTTTTTTCGGTAAATTCTAAAAGTCACGCTTTCCTTCTTCACACATTCTGAATAAACGGGCGAGTGAAAATGTTTGAAGAGGGCCCGGAATACGTGCTGGAGAGGCTTGACTGAACAAAATGCAATTCTGGACCGAAAAGGGTGGCCATAACCGTACAAGAAAGCGTGATATCCCTCCAATAATATTCCGATCAATTTTCCGTTTAATAGATTGAAATTTCGCTCTTTTCTTTTATTCCCAAAAGTAGAAATACTCGTTACCGTCAAAGATCATTCTTCATCAAAAAGCCCTTTTGCCATTAACACCCTCAACGAAATACATCGGGAAACTTAACCCTTCCAAAAACATAACGTGATTGCCAAGTTCTAATCATTTTAACTTTTAACGAGCTAATTTCGTTCCCTTTTCTACCTGCACCGTTTCTGAATTAACGCAATTATTTGGGTTCTGAGTGAAAATTGACGTGCTCACCGTCACAGGGCTTAATTACCTACTCCTATCTCATTGAAGAGTCTTCACTCAATCGATTACGCAGTTAAACATTTCAATTAAACTAACCAAACAAGACTAAAAATATAAGAAACCCCATTGAGTGCGCACTCGTCCTATTGACCGACCGGTCTTTCCGCGACCTCAGTTCCCTTAAGAGTGTACTAAAGGCCCCGATTTTAGTATTCTCCAATTATCTCCGTTTCTACTCAAAATTTTTTAACAATTTTTTTTTTAATTTCGTTGATTTTTAAATGCCGAACTACTGATGTGCTTCAAAAAAATATTTTTCCAGATTTTTCATTATATTTCTTGTATAAATTAAAAAAAATCAAATTCGACTCCATTAGGAGTATCTTCAAAAAATATTAGAAAAAACGAGACCAAAAAATCAAAAATCGGTTCATAAGTTCGGGAGCAAACCGGAGAATAAGATTATTTTATGTATTTTTTCTCGTAACGAAATATTTTTTTAGGAGCACGCTAGTTGATCGCCATTTAATTTAAAAAATATATATAAACATGAAAGGAATCTCCTATATTTTCGTGATCCCCAGAGCTTCCTGATCACAAATAAATAAGCCTCTAACCTGGGAGCCGCCGTGACGACCTCAATAGCCTACTTTCCTACGGAAATCCGCTAAAATTCACAGAAAAATTTTGAGTACAACCGGAGATACAGGTTCGGAGATAGTTAAAACTGGGGGCCTTTAGTACACTCTTAAGCGTTACTTAATTCTCTGTGGCTTCCATCATCAGTTCTTCAGCAGTAGGTTTCTAATAGTATAGATAGTCCTAGGATAAAACCTTTTGTTATCACAGATAGACTACGAAAACAAATAAAGTGAGTTTTCTTCCCAGTAAGTTTGTTTGCTCCCAAGGGATGACACTCGTGAAGGGGGCATAAAATGGGTTTAAAAAAAACTATTTATGTATTCATTATAGAAGTGTTTGATTTTAACTTTTTTATGAAAGAATCGATATGCGTCGGAAAATCACAGAAATTGTTACTTTGCATTGCTCTTTGGTCATTCCAATGCAGAATAGTAAACACCCTCTTTACCTTTTTACATTCCATGATTTTCTTTCTGTTCTTTCAAAAATTGGGAAAAGTTTTTTTTTTTCTCCCTCAAGACTTTTTAAAACTCTTGAGATATTCAAATTGAGAGCAACCGTCTGGCGATTCTAGACGGGAAAGAACTCGCACAGAAATCGTTGGAATAAAACCTTTACCCGTGTCATAGGATAGAAGACTTGAATTTTAGAAAAGGTTAAAAGTTTTCCTACACCATGAACAAAACTTAAATGCCGTATTTTTTCAATTGTAGAGTGAAAATGTCAAGTAAAATTACTCTATAAAACTTAATCTAGCGTATAAAAAAAACTTCGGTTGGACCTTTACTAACTGGACTTTTATGGCCTTCCTACAAGCGACGAAGCATCTAAATATTTCTTCG
The DNA here is from genome assembly GCA_018703685.1 of Orius laevigatus. Classification (NCBI taxonomy): domain Eukaryota; kingdom Metazoa; phylum Arthropoda; class Insecta; order Hemiptera; family Anthocoridae; genus Orius; species Orius laevigatus. Next base: position 260,915 of record JAGWEN010000097.1, on the reverse strand, counting down.
CAACAAAAACGTCAGATGGTTGGGATAAATTTGAGAAGGGTAAGGAAGCGTGAGTCCTCCAGAATTGTCCAATATGTTATGCGTAGGTTATTGATTTTTTCATTTAAAAGTATGCATTTTAAATCCAATCTGGCTGGAATGATAAAAATCTGTCTGAAAAGTGCCTTTTCTTGTCAAAAAGGGTATAAATCTGAATGACAGATGTTTTATCTTATCAAAATATTTACCTAAAAGAGTCAAAATCTGGCTGAATAGTATCTTTCTTTGTCAAAAAGGTCACAATCTAACAGAAAAGGGTCTTTTCTTATCAAAATAAAAGGTTCGAAATCAGGCTGAATAGGGTCTTTTCTAGTCAAAAACAAAATATGTCTACAAAGTGCTTTTCCTTGTCAAAAAAGGTTCTTGACAAAAAGGGTCTAAATTTGTCTGAAAAGTGTCTTTCCTTATCTAAAAGGTCAAAATTTAACAGAAAAGGGTCTTTTCTTGTCAAAACCTGTCTAAATAATGTTTTTCCTTGTCTAAAAGTTTCTGAATCTGGCTAAACAGAGTCGTTTCTTGTTAAAAAAGGGTCAAAATATGACTCAAAAAGGGTCAAAATCAGGCTGAATAGGGTCTTTTCTAGTCAAAAACGGTCAAAATATGTCCACAAAGTACTTTTCCTAGTCAAAAAAGGGTCTTTTCTTGTCAAAAACTGTCTAAATAATGTTTTTCCTTGTCTAAAAGTTTCTGAATCTGGCTAAAAAGAGTCGTTTCTTGTCAAAAAAGGGTCAAAATCTGGCTCAAAAGGATCTTAATTATCAAAAAAGATTCAAGATCAGCCAAAATCTTGCTGCAAAGTCTCCTTTCTAAAAAAAAATTAAATTAAATTATTAGACTTAATTAGTCTTTTTTTTTGTCTAAAAGGGTCAAAATCTAGACTTTAGTCGTCCCAGAAATGCGTATAATGCCTCCATGCATAAGGTGTTCCCTAAATTATTCTTTAAAATACGTAAAATCACGCATAATGTGTGGTCGTCCTACCTTGGAGGAACAAATTCTGCAGTACTAACCTTTTGGAGCATCTAACGCTTATCTATAGTCTTTAGTTTATTGGGAACAAGAGGGACGTTCGCCATTTTATTCGCTTTTAACACATTTTACGCTCAAAAGCTGTAACATAGGTGAAGTGACATTGATGTATTGAAGAGCGGGATGTCAAGTGAACTCGGATAAATCTGTTTGAACCAATGACTCGAACATCGAGGCGGCGAAGCTCTTCATCCAATCCCCAAAAAATGCCCTTCAATGACCTCATCACGAACTTCGTAACCTCGTAATCACGAAAATAAACACGAGAAAACTTAAGGAATCGATCGGACGGGTTATTGAAGAGGGTTTATAAAGAAAAAAAGGCAACCTTTCCCTTCAGATCAGTATGCATAGAGTCAACCCAAAAACCTCCTACCCCTAAGCCAAACTTTGTTTACACATTTGTTTTCGCTGACCTTCTATTTTGTTGATAAATTAAGCTAGGAAAAGACTAAATAAAAAGGAAAATCAATTCGTTAGAATTTAACAGAATAACGTTGTAAAAACCTCCTAAAATTTCATGTCCCCTATAAGTTTCTAGGTTCTTAATTTAGATAAAAATTTAAAAGAGTTTAAGTTATGGGGTTCCAATCTGGGGCTCTACAGACCACTCCACAATTACCGATTCCCCATCTCCACCACCTTACACTATCCCTCACTTCCCCAACTGCCCCAAACATCCCAACAACATCCCCCCAACGACCACCACCTCAACCAGCTTTCTCTCATATAGTATTCAAATGTTTTCCTCCTAGATGATTGGTTATCGTTTTCTCATGTAATCTAGACGTCAAGTAAATGACAGGTCAAATATCGATTTTCCTGAATAATAAACCCCTGGGTATCAATTTTTCCATTTCGTCCAAAATCAATTGCTTAAGACGGAAATACTTGTCCAGTTTCATCCAAGATTTACGAGCGACATTAAAACTTCCTTCCCAACTTAAAATGTATTCATTTATTCAACCTTCCGTATTCGTTTCAATTTAAAACACATTTTCTCATGTCCTCATTTCGACCTATCGGAAGTTCAGATTACATTTTAAACTCGAATAAACTCAAAAGCCCCCAGAAAAACTGTAAATCTGCCCTAAACGATTTCCAATCCTGGATTAGCTCTTATTTATTGGCATAAAAAATGTAATAAACGGATTATTTAAATCCTTTCATCAAAAATTCGGATTAGCGCTTCATTTAAAGCTTAAGATCACTTTGTACTTTTTTTAGAGTCCTTCTATTTTCTAAAATAATGTCAGGAGATAAAGAATTTATGAGGAAGAAAGAATATTACTCATGAAGACTAACTAGCCTTTTCAACGGGAAAGACTTATGTACACTCAAGGCTATCTTCATCCTCACTCCACATATTTCATTTGCCCATCGTAAAAATATTTTATTTATTTGCTCTGCTCAAGATGGTGCTTGAAAAAGTAAGCATCCAGTACAAATCAATGGTGGAGAAAGTCGGACAAATATTAAAAACATGATAAAAGAATAAAATATGATGTTTTTCTTCTTTACACCTCAAAAGTGCTACAAAAAACAAAATAAAAGTATACGAGAAGAGTCAAGAACCTATGGAGCAGTGGTTCCCAAACTGGGAAGCATAAGCTTTCCCCAGGTTGGGCGTGGGCAGGCTCAAGATTTTCAATTATCCTTTAAAAATTTAGTGTGCATGTAATTTAATTTGAAAATATCAGTTGAACACTTTTGCTCATAAAATTCCAAAATGACAAAATCCACATATCCATTCGTCAAACATGAACATATTTTAAAGTTATTTTTCATCAAAAACCTTAAAATCAACATTTTAAGAGCAAATTTTTCGACAAAAACCTCAAAATAAACATTTGGAAATCCTAATTTTCTTCAAAAAATGAGTCCCGCGGCAGCAGGACTAAAGAGGTAGATTTCTTTCAGATGTTTAGATCTAGAACTTTCTATAATTCGAAGAAAAAAAAACATCATCTGTTTCCCGGTAAAAATTCAAAAAATTTCTTTTTACCTAGGTTCAAATCTATTGCGCCCAGCTGATCCAAACCAACTTTAAATCTTTCTTAGCATCCCCATAACATCACTTTTAAGTTTGAAAGCGATTGGTATGAACGGTTTGCGAGATTCGCAGGTTAGGCCCTAAGTAAAGTACCAAAACCGCTGGTCCGATTTCAGCCGTTAACGAACTCATAAATTCTATTAGTTTAAAAGCCCTAAATACCGAATTTCATGTCGTCAAGTAAAAATTACTCAAGTTATCGTGCGAATAATATATATATATATATATATATATATATCTATATATATATATATATATATATATATATATATACATATATATATATAAACTTTTGAGATGAGGGTGGTTTGGGGGTCCAGGGGGTCTGAAATGAAAACCTATCACAAAAATTTTTGATTCTGAGACTACTGCCCCCATTGCAATAGGTAGATTTTCTGAAAGAAATCTACCTAAAACCTCAAAATCAAGTTTTAAGAGCAAAATTTTCGTCAAAAACCTCAAAATCAACATTTATTAAGCCAAATTTTCGTTTAAAAAAACCTCAAAATCAACTTTAAAGAGACAATTTTTCGTCAAAAACCTCCAAATCATGGTTCTAAGGGCCAATTTTTCGTAAAAAAAACCTCAAAATCAATATTTATAAACCCAAATTTTTGTTTAGAAAAACCTCAAAATAAATTTTAAAGATACAATTTGGTTTGTCAAGGCTGAAATGGCTTTAAATGGCCGAAAGCCTTAAAATTTTTGGTAAAAAACCTAAAAATCGTGGTTTTAAGAGCTAATTTTTCGTCAAAAAACCTCAAAAACAAGGTAAATTACCCCTCTTACCAATAAAATAAGTGAGAAGACTACACCCACACAAAAAAGTGATATAAATCTCACACCATCGTTTGAAAAAGATCAAAATCAAGGTTTTAAGAGCAAAATTTTCGTCATAAACCTCAAAATCAACATTTATAAAACCAAATTTTCGTTTAAAAAAACCTCAAAATCAACTTTAAAGAGACAATTTATCGTCAAAAACCCAAAAATCGTGGTTTTAAGAGCCGATTTTTCATCAAAGAACCTCAAAATCAACATTTTAAACCCCAATTTTCTTCATAAGACTCAAAGTTAACATTCAAACCTTTTTTTTTGTTGTGTGTGGGAGGGGGCGCAAAGGTTTTTAATTGTTTAAAAGGGCGGCGCAATGTGAAAAAGTTTGGGAACCTCTGCTCTGGAGCAATTCTGAGCCTCACATTCGTCAAAAACAACATAAACATCAACCCTTTTTTAAGTGACTCCATACAAAATAATCAAAAATTTTTCCAAATTTTAAGTTTTTGATGTTTAAACAAAGAAGAGGCAATAAAGCAAAAACGTTTGTAAATCACCGCCGGAGTTATGGGAGTCGTTAACTTTACCTGCCATCGTATAGAGACACATAGTGGCGGTTTTAGTAGCCCGTTTTATGCCCCCTGGCCCCTCTTATCTTTAATTCCGTCCATAATACGTTTGCATAAAATGATTAAAGTTTTACAAAAATGCATTCGCCCTAAATTGGAATTTCGAAAAGTATTTGGAAACTCATTTAAAACGAGGGAAATGTAGTTTGTGATGTAATGAATCTAATTAGATTGGAAATTGCTAAATAGGCTTGATCGTTCTGTTTCTAGTTTATACCTTGTTGAGGAGTGGAAATGATTATTTCTAATCCCTGATGATAAACCTCTAAATATTGGATCCTAAGTTCGATGGGAAACTCGCTCAGAATGAAATTTCAAAGCCCTAGTTGATCGAAGACCTATAACCCCCATCAAAAATGTTGGTGAGGGGATTAGGTGCTTCAATTTTGCAAAATTTATAACCAGTATGACAGGAGTACCTTTGTCTCACCCCCCTGGGGGAGGATGATGATAAGACGTGAAGTGAATTTTGCTCAAAAACAATATTTTTCTAAATCTGACAAGGGGAGGTCACGGTGAGTGGGTCGCCGATCAGGCCAAAAAATTTTTTCGGTGATTCTACATCAAAAAATAGTCGACACGTGTCCGAGAGTTTCTTCCAACGGGCACCTTGAAGTCAAAATACGAGTTTTTTAAAATCGACAAACAGGCTATTGATTTCTGTGTAAAATTGCACGAGGAATCCGATGACATCAATTAAAAAATTCTAGGACCAATATTTTTCGAGTTATCGCTAAAAAACCGCTTTTGGAACTAAGTAAACTACCCCTGGAAAAATTTTATCGTCAAAAACAACATTATATTCGTACTCAGCAACCCAAAAAACTCATAGATAATAAATTTTATCAAGATTAAAAAATAATTTTTTTTTTCTTAGTGATTCCTTGATAAAATTCAATATAATAAGTTTTTTGGGTTGCTGAGTATATGATGTTGTTTTTGACGAGAAATTTTTTCCTGGGGTAGTTTACTTAGTTCTAAAAGCGGTTTTTTAGCGATAGCTCGAAAAATATTGGTCCTAGAATTTTTTAATCGATGCCATCAGATTTCTCGTGCAATTTTACATAGAAATCAATAGTTTGTCGATTTTGACAAATTCGTATTTTGACTCCAAGGTATTGGAAGAAACGCTCGGAAAAGTTTCAACTATTTTTTGATGTAGAATCACCAAAAAAATTTTGCTTGATCGGAGACCCACTTACCGTGACCTCCCCTTGTGAGCTTTTTTGCAAATCGAACCGTTTTTGTGGAGAACCTTCAAAATTTCAAGAAAATCCACAAGTTCCGGAATTCGTGATTCTTGGTATGATGAGTGGACGTCCTTGCTTCCTGTTGTCGGTATAATCAACCCGTTGTTAAATGGCCCGAAAGGTTCAAGTATTTCATTAGGAAGATCGGAATGCCGTCTTCTCATATCGACAGGAACCCCCGAAAGTGGTCGAGTGGTGCCCTTTTCACAAAAGGAACGCCGTTTTATTGCCTCCCCAACCCCTCGCACTTCCCAAAGGATCAAAAACCCACCCGCGGCAAATTAACTCCGACAAAACGTGAGTTGGGATAAAAAAAGGTTCACGCCCTTGGCGCTTATATCTTCCTTTTTTAACACGCTTTTCCATATTCCTCTTTTTAACTATATGGCTCACAGGGGCGAAATCTAAAAGGACAATACTTTTATGCAAATGTGATTAAAGTTTTGTTTTATTCACGAACTTTTCAAATATCAAACGGTATTTATCGAAGAGCGAAAACCCAAATACATCCAAAAGGTCTGGTCATGGAAGTTGAACTCCCAAAACTTAAAAATTTCGTCAAGTTTGGCAATTATCGGCTTCACACCCTGTATTTCCAAGCTTTTTTAGGTATGATTTTAAATTTTAATAAAATTAATTTTTTTTTCTCCTTTTTTAAGCTTTAAAAGAGATAGAATTTTCATCAAAATAAAGGGCGAATTAAAAGATAAAGAGGGAAGTTTTTCCAACCAAGGTTCATTATTGATGGAGGAGTCAAAGAGGGAGGAAAAAAAATTACTAATTTTGTCGTTGCTTTTCATTAAGAGAGGGGACAATTTTATTTAAATAATCCAGGTTTTTCTCCCTCAAAAGGATAAAGGGTGATCATACAAGAAAATTCCATTAGTCTTTTGTCTCCTTTAAATTTAAACAAAATTCACTATTGATTTTTTTTCCATTAAAAAAAATTAACTTTCAGGTTCTTTATTTTCAGGTTGGACTTGTTCGGGTGGGACATTTTTATTTTTTTCTGCTTCTTTTAGAGCTTCAAATAGTTCAGGATGATTTGGGAATTTGTATTTCAAAGGGTGCATTCCATAGTAGGGGTCGTAGAAGGAAAGCTCATTTTTAAGTAGAGCATTTTCAACTTTTAATTTCTCCAACTTTATTTTCTCCTTTTCTATTTTCTCACGGGTGTAATAAATGTTAGGCATATCCCACGTTATTTTGTAGCCGAAGTATTTCCTGAAATAGCTATTCTGTAGGAAAAATAAGCGGAAATTTAATTCAAAGTTGGAAACGAAATAGGGTCAGGTAAGTTATAAAAGTGCACCTTAAGCGTCCAATAAACTTACAACTCTTTCAAAAACAACTTAAGAGAAATTTAATTAGAAATATAAAAGACAAAGGGAAATTGAAACTTTTTTGTTAAAATATCAAAGTTTAATGAAAATTTTAAAGGAAACGTCGCTTTGTGGATTTTAGGCAAACTATTCGGACAAAAAAGCCTAAAAGCCATTCCAGAGAGGGTAAATGTTGATTTTTAAAAACCGAGAGAGAAAGAAAATTAAAGCCCAATAACGGCTCGGTACCAATAAAATATTTATCGTTCCATTCATTCATACTGTGAGAAGATTATGGAATAAAAAAGCCCCCAGGTATATCGACCGGAATAAAACAAACAAAAATTTTTTTTTCGCCTCAGGGATGTTTTGAATCAATATCAATCTAATCAATTTTTTTCAATAAAAGGATACTGAATTAGATAAGGCGGTTTCTGTTTTTCATCAATCAGCCTCAATAAGAATAACGTGTACGCTTCCAATATGCCCGACTCTTCGATGAATTTCATAAAAACCGTTTTCGACATATTCAATGGCTAAAAATATAAAACAATGAATCCACTCACAATGTATATGGTAAAAACGCACAATATACGGATCTGAAGGGTCCATTTTTAAATCAAATATTAACTCTTTTGTTGTAAAATTAACACATGATGGACTTCGTCGATTTCAGCAGAAAACGTTTCTGAATTTTCAGTAGAATGTTAATAAAATTGGGAGAAAATTTTGAGTGTTATCAGCCCTTTTGAAAATAAGAGGTAGGTCGATTGATCGCGAGGCGCAAGCAATCTGTCTAAAAGGTTTCCTTCTTGTTCCTGGCTTGTAGCGTAAATTTAGACTCTTTTTAGAAAGAGATCCCCTTGCACAATGGAGAAACATGCCCGCTTGTAATTACACTCCTTTTCATAAATTATTAATGAAGTGGCTTGATTGGATTATCCATGCGATTTCGGTCAAAAGGTCTGATCTGGTCTGGTCTGCAAAACTGATAAAAAATTCATGATAAAAAGGGCCAATAAATGTCCAAAAATGATCAAAAATCAAGCTAACAAGATCCTTTTTTGTCATAAAGGAAAAAATCTAGCTAAAAGGGTCCCTAATGTTCAAAAATTGAACTATGAATGGCCGCTAGGGTCCAAAAGTCAAGCTAAAAATGGCCCCTAGTGCCGCAAAAGGATCAAAAATCAAGCTGAAAAGATCCTTTTTTTTGTCGTAAACGAAAAAATCCAGCTAAAAGGGTCCGTAATGTCCAAAAAGGATTAAAAAAATCAAGCTAAAAAGGGCCCTAGTGTGCAAAACGGATCGAAAATCAAGCTAAAAAGGGCCCTAGTGTGCAAAACGGATCGAAAATCAAGCTAAAAAGGGCCCATAGTGTGCAAAACGGATCGCAAATCAAGCTAAAAAGGGCCCATATTGAGCACAACGGATCGAAAATCAAGCTTAAGAGGGCCCATAGTGTGCAAAACGTATCGAAAATCAAGCTAAAAAGGGCTCTAGAGTGCAAAAAGGATAGAAAATAAAGCTAAAAAGGGCCCATCGTGTAAAAAAGGATCGAAAATAAAGCTTTAAAAGGCCCCATAGTGTGCAAAAAGAATTAAAAAAAAATCAAGATTAAGAGGGCCCATAGTGTGCAAAAAGGGTCGAAAATCAAGCTAAATAGGGCCTCTAAGTGTCCAAAAAGGATTTTTAAAAATCAAGCTAAAAAGGGCCTCTAAGTTTCCAAAAAGGATTTTTAAAAATCAGGCTAAAAAGGGCCCCTAGTGTGCAAAACGGATCAAAAATCAAGCTAAAAAGGGCCCATAGTGTGCAAAAAGTATCGAAAATAAAGCTAAAAAGGGCCCATAGTGTGCAAAAAGGGTCGAAAATCAAGCTAAATAGGGCCTCTAAGTGTCCAAAAAGGATTTTTTAAATCAGGCTAAAAAGGGCGTCTAAGTGTCCAACAAGGATTTTAAAAAATCAGGCAAAAAAGGGCCACTAGTGTGCAAAAAGGATCAAAATTAAGCTAAAAAGGGCCTCTAAGTGTCCAAAAAGGATTTTAAAAAATCAGGCTAAAAAGGGCCTCTAGTGTGCAAAAAGGATCGAAAATTAAGCTAAAAAGGACTATAGTGTGCAAAAAGGATCGACAATAAAGCTAAAAAGGGCCCCTAGTGTCTTAAAACTGTCAAAATTCAAGCTAAAGAGGGCCCATTGTGTGCAAAAAGGGTCGAAAATCAAGCTAAAAAGGGGCCCCTAAATGTCCAAAGAGGATTTTAAAAAATCGAGGTGAAAATTGCCGTTTTGTTTCGTTTATTAGGTCGGAACGCGGCCGTGTTCAGTAGGTGGGTACAATCTAATTTCGAGGTCTAATTTTAGACGTAAGAAAAACAGCCTTTTTTCCCATTTCCCCCTTCCACAGGCTTAGATCTGAGACTCAATCAGTTGAAATAACAAGATTAGGCGTGGAAGAGATGTAATTGAGTCGGTTTCATTACAAGGAGGTCATCAATATCCCTCCTGAGGCCGGAGCTAATAAGCACGTCATTGAATCACATGCCCTCTCACTCTCACCGTCCCAAACCATAAAGCGATTCACCCAAAGAAAATCTCGTCAGTCTCAAGGTTAAATACTTTCCGTTTTCTCCGGCATTCGTTTTAATGCGTCTTAAAATTCAATTTTCTCCGGTTTTATACTTGGCTTTTATCTTGGAGGGTGGATTTTGGCCAATAAGGCAAGGTCGTCTTCCTTTCCCCTCGCCTCTTCCCTTTTAACGAAGCTTTACAGTTAGAGTGACAAAAAAAGAATGCTCTAAACCCCTGGCCCCAATCTGAGAGCTTATGCAAAGAAATTGAAGCGGCTTATATTCTTTTGTTGACTTTTTTCCCTTTAGATCTTGTAATTAATTGAAAGTTCCATTCTTTTTTTGTACAGACTTTTTTTTATCTCGATTTGGGTCGACAATTTCGGCTGTTTTTCTGGAGCCAGGAAAAGAAGAGTGAGGAAGGAAAAGAAAAGAAGAGGAAAACAAAATTTACCATAATGAAGACAATTTTATGTAAAATCTTTTTGTTCATACAATTCAAAAAATTACAAAATTAACAAATTAGCCAATTATTCGTCAAAAAGTCAATTTTTCATCAAAAACTTCAAAATCAAGGTTTTAAGAGTCAAATTTTCTTCAAAAACTTCAAAATTTATAAAGCCAAATTTTTTGTCAAAAAACCTCAAAATCAAGGTTTTAAGAGACAATTATTTTTCGACATAAACCTTAAAATCAATGTTTTTGGAGACAATTTTTTGTCATAAATAAAATCAAATTTTAAGAGACAACTATTTTTCGTTTAAAAAAAACCTCAAAATCAACGTTTTTTTTTTTTTTTTTGACTACTAGGTGATATTGCCCTCCCATCAGTGGTGTTTTCCCATCGGAAAAGTTTATTTTAGGTATACATATTGGGTTCAATTTGGGGACCGCCCGCCTTGAACCCTGGACCCCATTGATGAACGCCGTACCGCAATGTTTGGGATTTACGGCGGCCACCACGACGCTCAAAAATAAGGTTTTAAGAGCCATATTTTCGTGAAAAACCTCAAAATCAACGATTTAAGGGTATAAAACCTTAAAATTTACATTATTTTTCTTCTCTTTTTTTTTTTCATTATGTATCTTTGAACAAAAACCTCAAAATGAACGTTTTATACCTAAAGCTAAATTTTCGTCAAAAGTAATTAACGAGATAATTGGTATAAGGATGTCCTACGAACGCGGCAGAGTTCCGCCTCCTCAAAAATTGTAACTCTTGTAAATTGGTGTCTTAAACTGCCCACATACCAATTTTTTAAAAGTTTTTTCTTGTTTTTTGCAGATGGAGGCTGAAGTGAGACGAAGATGAGTATGATACACCGGACTCCGTCTTCGAGGAGGCGAAGGGCCTCCCGGAGCGCGGCGACATCTCCTCATAGAGGGCCTGCCGGAGGGAGAAGGCCCAGCATGGCGGTTTCCCCGGGGTCGACCACCCCATCCGAGCTGACGGCCCCGATCGGCCGTCAACGGAGAGCGAGCATCGCAGTTCCCGAAGACACGACCCCAAGCCCGACCGAGTTCGTCACGATCACTGCCGCCGAAGACGAACCCGATTCCGAGCCCGATTTCGACGTCTTCGACCGGAGTCCTCGAGGGAGCATTGCCCCAGACCACAACCGTAGCCCCAGAGGCAGCGTCACACCCGAAACGTTTAGAAGCCCACGAAACAGTTTAGTTCCTGATTTCAACCGTAGCCCCAGAAACAGCATCATCCCAGACACTCGAGGCTCAAGAAACAACCTCCTTCAAGAGCCTCTAAGCTACAACAGAAGCCCCCGAGGAAGTTTGTGTCCAGACGTCGAACATTTTTCTCGATCACGGTCGAGCCTTCTTCCCGAAGAATTTAACCGTAGTGCTCGAAATAGTCTAGTCCCTGAGTATTCTAGAAGTGCCAGAAATAGCTTAGTGCCTGATGTGAGTCCGAGTAGAAGTGCCAGGAACAGTTTGGTGCCTGATACCAGTCCTTCTCGAACGCCACGTGGTAGCATAAGTGTGCCACCTGAACCATCGCGAACCCCTCGAGGGAGCATCACGCCGGAACCATCTCGGAGCCCGAGGGGTAGCCTCGTGCCCGAAGTAAGCCGAAGCCCGAGAGGTAGCTTGGTTCCAGATTGCAACAGAAGTCCAAGAGGGAGCATCGCATCCGAAACTTCATACAATCGCAGCCCACGAAATAGCCTTCCTCTTCAAGAAAGCCCTTCGATTCGCAGCCCACGAGGAAGCATCGGCTCCGCATCTCTTCACGACCAAGCCCGCAGTCCCAGAGGAAGTGTCGACATCACTCTCCCAGGAGGTAAAAAATTAAAATTCAACCTTAACTATATTTCCCTAATCGGATCAAAGGAGAAAAATTTTCACTCCAACTTCACGACATCCTATCTAATTAATTTGGTTACTACAGATTAGAAACTCACCGGTAAAACCATGCCCCCAACTGTAATTACGAACTTTATCCCCTCAAATATAAATCAGAAACTCGGAAAAGACAAGAAATCCAATCCGCCTGTGGTTTCCGATCGATATTACAAGACGGAAACCTCAAAAAAGTCAATTAATCTGGTCATATCAAGAACTTTTCGAGCTTTTTCATAAAAAAAAACTTTAAAATATTGTGGTTTCCAGCAGAGGTAGTGGAACCGAAGTCCAATCATGAAGACCTAGCGAATTAGCATTCTAGACCCAAATAAATTGCAAAAAGCTGAATTTTTGACATGTGGGCATATTTGAGTAGTATACCTGCTACTTCTATTAAGTTTGCAGCTTCAAAATCCTCTAGGAAAACTTTTAGAATCTAAAAGCCATCCAAATTTTCGGACTTGTTTCAGTGTTAGCATTATAAATTCTGAAACGATTAGGCGAATGGATAATTGGCCGAACGGCAATTGGGCTAAATACGATCTCCATACTTACCACCAACCCCCATCACCTCCCCTACCCTCCTAGGCCTTCTTCCCACCGCCCCAACTACCTTCAACATTCCAAACCCACCACCACTCTCCCATCACCTCCCACCACTCTCCCATCACCTCCCACCACTCTTCCGTCACCTCCCACCACTCTTCCGTCACCTCACACCACTCTCCAATCACCTCCCACCACTCTCCCATCACCTCCCACCACTCTCCCATCACCTCCCATCACTCTCCCGTCACCTCCCACCACTCTCCCGTCACCTCACACCACTCTCCCATCACCTCCCATCACCTCCCATCACTCTCTCATCACCTCCCAACACTATCCCATCACCTCCCACCACTCTCCCATCACCTCCCATCACTCTCCCATCACCTCCCACCACTCTCCCATCACCTCCCACCACTATCCCATCACCTCCCACCACTATCCCATCACCTCCCACCACTATCCCATCACCTCCCACCACTCTCCCATCACCTCCCATCACTTCTCATCACCTCCCACCACTATCCATCACCTCCACCACTCTCCCATCACCTCCATCACTCCCACCACTCTCCCATCACCTCCACCACTCTCCCATCACCTCCCACCACTATTCCCACACTCACTCTCCCACCACTCTCCCTCACTCCCACCACTCTTCAGCCCACCATCCCGTCACTCCCCTCTACCTATACACCTACATCCCCTATCTCCATCACGTACCTCCTCCCTAGATTTATGTATTTACCTATTGATAAAGCGCCTATTTAGAAAATTGTTTAAAATTTCCCCAATTTAACGTTTTCACCAAATCGTTTTTCCCAATCCTTGGACTATAATTTTTTACATGAGGCACCCTGTATCTGTCAGCCACTCCTCTCAACCCAAACGACTCAGCTTAATTTCCCAGCTATTTTTCATCAAGTAAATGTTAGAAAGTTCAAAGAACACAATTTCTACTTAATGGTACAAACACATCTCCAACTAATGTACAAGTTCAGTGGGATGGAGCATTGTTTGAGAATAAGCACTTCTCTCCCTTTTAACGCTCAGAAACTCTTTAATTTAAAGGGCTTTTTCTTCCTCGAGAAATCACAAATTATCAAAATATTTAAACAAAAACAAGACTTCCTTTTCCTAAATTTATTTTCTTTTTCAGGACGAGGGCCAAACCGAAGTCCTTCCCCTTACAGGAACCAAAGGTCGCAAAACTACACGACGCAGGACAGCGCCGGATCGAGAAGAGCGAGCAGCAGTGTGAGTCAGGTGAACAGGCAGACCCAATTTTTTTAAAAAATGAACTTTTTTTTATAAATGTAATTTAGAGAGTAGTCTTTATAAAACGCACATGTACATATTCATCAAAAAAATAATACACGACAAAGCACAAAACCTTTTAAGCATCAAAATATGAAAAAACATGACACGGCACTTAATACAAAATAATGGGAATGAGATTATGAATCATTTGTTTCAGTTGTGCCCCCTAGAAGGGGTCAAAGCAATCTTCATAGGGCCCGCCTTCGTGTCGAGCCAAGTTGCTCTGGCACGTAAACATTCAGGCTATCCGGTAAGACGAAAATGAAAAGAAGAACAAAAAAGAATTAAATTCGATTTTTTTATTTTTTAAAAAGCAATTTGTACGTTTTTATAATTTTTTGTCACGCGTTTCGGAATTGTCTTGTTGCAGTAAAAATTGTGGAAGCGGATTTTTGTTCTTAAGTTGCACGCAATGTCTACAATCTTATTCAATGACTATGAAGCACGGAGCGGTTTAATATAAACAAACTTTTATGTTTATTTTTAAAATAAACTTTTGCATCCTCGCATTTTTTAACTGTTTATATTGGTGTTATGTCTATTATACTGGGTGTGTTCAAATGAAACGTTAGTAACTTTAGTTAGGGGGGTTAACTTATTGTAGAATGAGATGATTTTTTTTTATTACCTAATTCGAGTGTTTTTTTGACTTTTTTCGAGTGGTTTTTTGGGGATAAAACTAAAAGTACTATCTAGTCACATTTGCCATGAAAATTAATCAATTTTTGGGCAATTTCCTTAAATTTGTATTTTCACTATAAAGAGTGCCACACCTCTATAAGGAGGTGTTGGACCTTAAAATATATAAGAAATGAATTTAAATTTTTTTTATTAATGGCAGTTAAATCTTGATTCGATGTGCAGGGTGATCCAGAACCACCCTGACGTCCCAATCGTTTGAATTTATGAAAAAATTGTTCTCTCGGTTTCCAATAACTTTCAGGACATTTTTTGCTTCTGGTTCTTCCTGTTCTGAACTACGTTTCATTGTGCCACCCAGTATATAGTGCACGTCAAAGTTTAGCACGTCCTCATGTGGGATAAAAGTGTTTAAAGATCATATAGTTTTAATCCGGGAATTATAAAAATAAACAATTTTAAAATCTAAATAGAAGAGAGTAAGTGCCAGGTCTGTTCACCCCCAACCATTCTCCTGCTTGCACTTTTGGACCATTTTCTGAATTTCTAATTTAGTATTCATGAGTACATGTTTTTAATATCTCGCATGTATTTTAGGTTATTTTGTCACTCTTTTCCTATAATTGCACTAATTATTATTTTGTATGTATTTAATTAAGTACAACCTTTGTCGTAATATAAACTAAATTACTAGTGTGTAGTGGTATTAGTAGGTAAAATATTCCGTTTGTGTAAAATTTATATATAAAAAAATACTATTGAGTCAAAATACTAGGCAGAACATTTTTTGACTTAAGAGGCCTGGTAAGCTTTAATTTACCAAAACGCGATTCTTTTGATGACTAGTAAGGTGTTTTTTAAATAATAGAGTAGTGCCCGAAATCATAGACGTGGAAAAATGATAAAATAATAAAATATGAATAATCGTTTTTCATGCATAAGATTAGCGGCTGTTAAAACAAAAGGTTGGAGTACATATTGATCGTGAGCCGTCACAATTTATTTTTAACTTCATATCTATTTCGGGAAGGCCTTTCAGTAAAAAAAAATTTCGTATGGAAGTTTAAAAAAAATTCTTTTTCACACGTATCGACGTTATTTTTACGTAAGGAGGTGAAGAAAATTCCCTATTAACATTGAACCCAATTCTCACACGATCAAGATAGGGTGTAACATCCAATTCGGCTCAATCAACTCTATTGGGAGGACCCTTTCTATATTCAATTTGTACCAATAACAGTGGAGAAGCCAATAATTCAGTAGGACGTATCTTATCTCAAGGATCATATTTATTTTTATATCGCCCACACAATGTGATATTGAAAACCACAAAAATCAATCGTGTAAAAATCAACCCTTTTGATTTTTTAATACAATTCTAAAATGCAGGTCAAATCAAAAATTTAATTTTCTCATCGGATATTCACCGTTTTGGACTAAATATTTAATTTTTATTGCGTTCACTTTTATTTTACCTTAAATATTTTAATTTCTCAAAAGGTGAAACCGAGGTTTCATCGATTAAGGTTATGAATAATGGAATATCAGAGCTGGATCTCCAACACGCAAATACTGTAAATTCAGCGATTTTAAATTATATCGGTGGAAAAATTGAATTTTATTAAAACTTAAAAAAAAATCGATTTGAATGGTCCCTTTAAAGTAAAAGAATATAGTCAGTGGTGGAGATAAGGGTAGGGTAGGTAATGGCAATATTGGGGTGACAATAATAAAAGATGATTAGGTATTGAAAGGTAGGCTAATGGGGTGATAGGAGTTATATGGATTTTTGGGGTAATATGATTTATGGGGGGAGTTGGGCAGACGGTAATAAGGGGTAAATGAGTATGTAATAGTAATATTGAGGAGGGGGGTATCAGAATATGATAGTGAGGGAAGGAGGGGGGTAGTTAAAGATTATGGAGTGCAATAAATATTATGGAGTGATGGTGATGAAATTGGTATTATGGCGATGGGATGATTTTGGTATTGTATGAGTGATGGGTGTTAATAGAGCATTGGGGTAGTGGTTTGATTGGTTTAGTGGGTGATGATGAGAAATAATGGACACATTGAGGTTGCAATGCATCAAGGGAGTAATGGGGCTGAGAATAGAAGAGTTAGAAATTAATAGGGTCTTGAGAAGTGGGAAGTGATATGGCTAATTTGGCAATGAGGTGTTGGGTGGTATTGAGAGAGTAATGGAGGTAAGCCCTAATGGCGTATGGCAGGAATTTAGTTTACTGCGTGAAAAATTGATAGCTTAATATTGAGGTATTAACAGAGTATTAAAAGAATAATGGGGTAATAGTGTTAAGGGAATGAGAGTCTGGCAATCGGGATAAGGTCGACGATGCTGTGATTCAGGATATTGAGAAGGAAATCGGTGGTGATATTGATAGATGAAAAGTTTATTAGTGAAAAACCTTCTTTAATTGCTACTTAGAAGATTTGGAAAAAAATTCCAAGAAGTACATTCTGTGTGCACAATTTCATTTAAGATTATATCTGACATAATCGTTTTATAAGATTTGTGAGGGGAGAAAGACCAATATCGAGGTTTTATAAGAACTTTTGATATAGTAGATAATCTTTTTACAATAAGAATTTTTTCCTCTTAAAAAAAATCAACTTTTAAAAAGAAATGTTTCAATTTTACTCTTCTATTTGTTAATGAAATTACCATATTATGATGTACAAGAAGGAAGTTTTAGTCTTAAGTTATTAGTCAGAAGAATGGGTATGGGAGAGAAGTTTCGGTTTTAAGGGTTTCGAGGAAACGGTAGACGAAAAGCCCAAACTTATAAAGACAAAGCATTTTCAGAGCTGACACATGCTCCAACTCCTTTGATTCATCATCCGCGAAACCCAATAGCGCGTTAAACCATTTTTAAAAACCTGACAATAATTCTTTTTTTCTGTAAATAAAAGAAAAAATGTAATTCTTTTCATGAAATCCTTTTTTAAAAACAGTTTCCAGGCTTTTGTCGTGTTTTATGCGAAACCTTTTGTAGATAATATAATTTCCCTCTCTCGGGAACCTCGTCGCGTTGAAAATTCTGCTTAAAAAATCGTTTTGTTTAAAGAGCATTTTTTTCCAAGAAGGAAAAACCACCATTAAAGACTAAAATATTAGTTTTCAAAAAATTTTGGTATTCTAATAATATGAAATATTCAAAAATTAATTAAAACGAGAATAATTTATCGGATCTGAAGGAAATCAGATTATTAAAATGTTTTAATTACGCAGTTTTTGAATGTTTTTAATTGAATGTCAACAGGTGTCTGGAGACGAGAGACGTCATTTATGCGAGCACACCAAGTTGAATTCGGAATCTGGAGGTGTCGCAGCTTACGGGAGCGTCGTCTATCAGCTCAACCATGCGAATATGGAAGCTTCCGGGACTTGCGATTTTCTTTTGAGATCTTTCGGGATCGTTTATCGGACAGGTAAAACCCTTTTCAGACTTTATCCAAGTTATTCGATAATTCCTAACGAATTCGCAATATTACATTTTTTATGGACGAGCCATTATCGTAACGATGGTGAATAAGTCGTCGATTCTTATTGTTACAGTAATAATATTTCATCCTCATTCATTTTAGATTTACTCCGTTCGTTTTATCGATTTTCACAAAAATTCAGTTGATTTATGTTTGGAATTTATACACCTTGAATAACTTGGAATTCTTGTTTTAATGAAGAAAAAATCTTCATTTAGACAGGTTGATTAGGAAGTTAAAAATTAGAAACGTTTCATATAGTGGTGCCCTAATAGCCTACGATGTATCCTCCGACCCCGTTTCCATACAGCGGACATGCTCCGCCATATTTAAATGATTTATCGTGTAATCCATCAGATTTGGATGCGGTTTCTGTTCACGGAAATTGCTCTCATATATTGTTCTCGGAAACGTTAGCAATACGTGCGAGTGTATAATAAAGAGATTTACTTGCGGAATCGTAGGTAGGACCCTTTTTTTTACTTCTTTCGTTCTCCTGTTTAAATTAAAGGTGAATGCCCGACACGTTTGATATTGTAATAGGACTCTGTTGTGGAAACATGTCACGAAACAGATAATGCAGGGAATGTCCGGAAGGGGGAGGACTTGATTTTATCTCAAAACTCAAAAGGTTTCACTCTCATTCATTTTTTTGAGTTCCCTAGGGTGACCAGAAGAAATTTTTCATTTTGGTTGCTCCACGGCATTTTATCTGCAAATAGTTTATATTTTAAAATATGGCTAAAAAAGGTCTTTTCTTGTTATAAAAAAAAGTTTAAAAACTGGCTAAAAAGGGCTTTTTTGTCGAAAAGATACAAAATCTTAATAAAAAGGGTGTTTTATTGTCAAATTAAGGTCCAAAATTAGCCCAAAAAGGATATTTCCTTGTCAAAATGGGTCAAAATCTGGCTGAAAAATGACTTTCCTTGTCAATAAAAAAAAACCTGAAGGTTGACACGGTTTAAAAAAGTTTAAAATCTGGCTGAAAAGGGCCTTTTTTGTCGAAAAGATACAAAATCTTAATATAAAGGGTATTTTCTTGTCAAATAAAGGTCCAAAATTAGCCCAAAAAGGGTATTTACTTGTCAAAATGGGTCAAAATCTGGCTAAAAAATTACTTTCCTTGTCAATAAACCCCGAAGGTTGACACGGTTGAAAATCTTTACGGGAATGTCTTATGAACCCAGGACCATAGTTGAAAACAGTTAAAATTGCAGAAGTGGATGTGGTTGTTAGGGGCATTAAGTGGAATTTCATGATTTTCTAGAAACCTGAAGGTTTGGCATAGTTGAAAATCGTTGCGGGAATGTCTCATGAGTTCATGACCATAGTTGAAAATAGTTCAAATAGCAAGTTTTTTTTTTTTTTTTTTTTTCTGATTGATATTCTTTCCCATTCTAAAGTTCCTTTTGTGGAAGTTGAAATGTTCACTTTGAAATATTTGATTGGTGAATATTTCACAATACATAGTAGGAATTGATATAAACTCCTTGTCGGCAAAAAAGTGAATATTTTAATTTTAACAAAAGGGTCAAGTGGCCGTTTTTATTATACATGCAGAACTCGTAAAGAGCTGGTATTAGTGCGGGTGGATTGATACCGGTCCCCGGGAAACTCTCGAACGACAATAAAAAAAGTAGCCAAGAGGGAGAAGAGATTGAAAACTCCGGAAACCTTTTTCCTCCTCTTTTTGATACAGAAAAAAAGATGAAAGAGTTCCTTCTCATTCACGTTCCTTTCGTTTCTTCAACTAGTTTCAATACTTGCTATTATCCTAAATTCAATATTTCATTATAATACTTTTAAACAAGTTTTCCAGCATCATGAAACTACTAGAAAAACCAATTTGTTTAAATGGTTTACCTATCCCATGACAGTTTTAGGTGGGGATTATTCCGTTTGTCATTATCAAACCGTTTTCCACTCTCGTCGCTCTAATCAACCATTTTGATTGCAATTACGGAAATTAAAACATTTGAAACTCATACTCAAGGGGATTCCCATAATCCCACCGAACAATCCACACATCAACTTATTGAAAAGCTCCCACGTTGCTATGGAAACGATGATTTCAAAAAAATCTTTAATAGCAGTCCAAACCAAACAAAGGATATTGAAAAATCGATGTTCAATCTTATACATTTTACAAAAGAAAATCTGAAAGGTGTTGTTTTATGATAGATTGATAGAATAGATTATGCGTGATTTTATGCATTTTAAAGATTTTTACGCAACGTACATGCCTTTTTACCCATTTCTGGGACAACAAAGCCATACTTTGAACTATTTTTCTGGAAAGACCCTTTTCAGACTAATTTTGAACCTTTTTTTGATAAGAAACGACCCTTTTTAGCTTGATTTTGACCCTCTTTGACAGGGCAGGACCTCTTTTACTCTGATTTTGAGCCTTTTCGATAATAAAAGACCCTTTTTAGCCATCCTTTTTGACAAGGAAAGTCCTTTTTCAGCCAGATTTTGACCGTTTTTGACAAGGAAAGACCCTTTTCAGTATAATTTTGAACCTTTTTTTTTAAAGAAAAGACCCTTTTAGGCCAGATTTCGACCCTTTTTGACAAGAAAAGACCCTTTCCAGTCAGATTTTGACCCTTCTTGACAACGATGAAACTCTGCTTAATCTAAGCAAGGACCAAAACCACTTCTGCTATTTGAAATGAACTATGGTCCTGGGCTCATGAGACATTCCCGTAACGATTTTCAACCATGTCAAATCTTTAGGTTTCTAAAAAATTACGAAATTCCACTTAATCTAAAGAAAGTAGCAGAACCACTTCTGCAATTTGAACTAAGCTTTGCTCCTGAGCTCACGAGACATTCCTGCCACGATTTTCAACAGTCTTAAACCTTCAAGTTTCAAAAAAAAATCACGAAAGTATCTTATGTGCCCACTTCTTTGATTCAAGCCATGGCTTCATTCTGCGAACACAAAAGGGGATGTAAGGGAAGGCAGGGGAGGTGAT
Organism: Orius laevigatus; assembly: GCA_018703685.1. Lineage (NCBI taxonomy): Eukaryota > Metazoa > Arthropoda > Insecta > Hemiptera > Anthocoridae > Orius > Orius laevigatus. Next base: position 239,910 of record JAGWEN010000097.1, on the reverse strand, counting down.
GAAAGTTCGGGGATAAAATCAAGGAGGTCTGATGAATGAGCGGATGGGGATGTTCGAAAGGAGTATGAATCGATAAACGCATTTTTACCATTTTCAACATTTACAACTTTTTAACAAATTAATTTTTTCCACAAACAATATTTCCTATGAAAACACGAAATTCTCTGCTTTTCAAACTAAATTTTTTCACCGAAATTATTTTCATTAATTTAATTTTAATTGCTTTGTTTCAGTTGTCGTCTCAGTGGTTTTAATTTGTCTGACAGCGTTGCCTCTTATCATGTTTATAATAGGTGAGTTAAAATTGTAATTTTTTTCTGTCATAGAAGTAAAAAAAAAGGAAATTACTAATTACCCTTGAGTAAATTAAATTTCTGGTATTAAAACAGAATTCTCGAGCTCATTTCCGGTCCGAAAAAGGTTCTCAATCGGAGTGTGAACGTCGAGAAAAGAGAATTCAGTTTTATATGGACTGGGGGAAAATTTCAAAGGCGCTTAAAACTGTATTGGTGCTTTGATGTCCATGGGACAGGAAAGGTTCAAGTGGTTTTTTTGAAGAGCTTCAACCGGAATCAAACATTCCTTGAACCTTCCGGATTGTGTTTTAATCTTCAACACTCAAACCACAATTTGTGACAATCCCTTCACTAATGAACCACCTTTTTGTGGCTCGTAAAATCTCGACAAAGATACCTTTTTTATCGATTTTCTCTGCTTAAAATATCGAGTTTGCTCTAAGAACGTAACATTTTAAGTTGACCTGGAAGGATTTTTATGGGAGGTAAATATTTAACAGTTTTATGCCGTTAAATCTCACGAGTCTCATAAAAAGAGACATAATGGTATCGCGAAAGGTGTTTATAGGCGTTCGTTTTCGATAACGGTTGCATAAAAAATTTGAAAAATATGAAATTAAAGAAAAAAACCAATTTTTGTTTATCTCTTTTGAAATTGGAGTTATCTAAGATTTTGTATATCGATCTCTTTTAACCTTGGACCTCATCTTATTCTGGTACGGCGAAAAGTTTATAGAGGAACTTTCCCTCGGCCCTTTTTTTGATATTATCGCGTTTTCTCGTCGAATAATTTATTGTCGTTGAATTGCTCCGAAATAATTTAACTTGGCGTTGAAAGCTTTCGTTAACTAGATTAGGATCAGAGGAGGGAAACTTTGATACTTATAAGTTGCACCAACGGTATTGAACATTCAATAATCAATGACGTCGAGAGGCTATTATCTCATCTACTGTATTTTAATCGCCTACTCCATATTCTGCAGCGTTATTAGAGGGAAAAATAATTTGCTGAGGTTCCATGAGCTCATTTCGTTTTCGAATAACAATGGGTTGGGAGCTATATCATAGATTTTAATGATTTTTTTCACGGGTCTGTGGGCGTACATGAAAAAAGCACCCTGCGGCATAAATATGGACTGATTAGTCCCGAGGGATCGTTCTCCACATAATGGGGCATCCAATGTAAATTTGAGAGGAAAAAAATTTTAATATTCCGTACCCAGTGGTTTTTACCATACGAAGAGGACCGAAATATTTGAACATTCACAGGTCCTTATTTTCAAACGAGATTCATATTTCGATGTCCACATGGTTGGTACCTAAATAGAAAAATTTTAAAAATGATCTATGTGTTCTCTGAAAAACCGGTGATCACCGGGGGAGTGGGTGGGACAAGTTAAGGGGGTGATTGAAGGTTTGAAGGGTATAGGGCCATTGAGGGGTATATGCTCGTTTAGAATTTGAGCGATAAATGGATTGAGGAACGGTAATTGGGATAGGTGTGGGTTATTAGGAAGAGAAAATGGGGTGATACATGAGAATGTCTGGTTTGGTATTGATGGAGGAGAAACCTCCAAGACTGGACTTTCCTAAAAAAACTGGATTCTCTCCGTTGGCTGGGTGGAACGCTGCTGGTGAAAATTTGGTAAAGATAGGACCGGTAGCACTCGAATATGGCAGTTTCACAAACAAACCTACAACATCACTATTCTACCAATGTATTGAGAAATGACGGTCGGCGTAACAGACTTTTTTTATGTCCGGTATACCATTTTATCCGGTGATCAGTTAGGGGTTATGGGGAGGGGCTATTTGCAAGGATAAAGGGGATCATGAAGGACGTAATTGGGAGGTAGTTGGGGTAATTTGAGGATAATAGGAAGGGGGTCGAATTAAAAGGGGGCACCAAATGGGTCGAATTATTGATGAAAAATTGAGGGTTTGAACTGGCTTCGTGGCCGAGGGGATTCAGGCATGCGACCCCTGGCTCAGGACGGTCAAGGGGCTTGTATAGCCGGCCACCGGTTTGCCCCTGTGGGTTTGGTGCTGTGAGGGTCATGGGGCCCGTCTATTTATGGGGAATAAGTGGTTATCAGTATTCGAGGAAAGAGTTTTTTAGTCCGTGGCAAAAATTTGAAACTCAGGCCCACCGGAGCAAGCGGCGCCATTGGATTGGCCTAATCCTTAGGCTTAGGGTTAAAAACTTGATAGCCAATATCATTGGATAATATCCTCTTTATAACTCTGATTAAGTGAACCTTAATGTCGTTTAATTTAAAACAAGTTCTGAATCAGAAAAACGCTTGACATGCACGAACAAGTGGGGAATAAGTAGGTTTATCGGAAGTTATTATCAGGTCGATATAGTTCATACCTCTCGTGACGGGATTAACTCCACATATTTTATATGATCAATTTTTGTATTAAGATATCAAAGCTAATATCATTATCCAAATATAGACGTTTTTAAATGAAGTGCCAGGGGGAAAAAAGATGAAAGTGACCAAAATGTGATTTCGAGAAAAATGAAAACACAGTTTGATTTCTTGTAACATTGTTCTATTTTCCCCTTACATCGAATCTTTTCGTGCACATTTCGGACGATTCTCATCTTTTCTCCCCCTTGTTGTTCTGCCAGATGATAGTACCCCTAGTGACTTTCATCTTTTTCCTCCTGGCCCTTCAATTTTTTTTAAACATTTAGCATTCGTAAACGATTTGTTTCAGGCTTGCAGTTTGTCCGAGACTGCCCGAAGGAGCCTCACATTCCAGTTTATATGATCGTCGGCGGGATTTTCGGGACGCTGAAAATGATCTGGTCGGTTTGGCGTCAGATTCGGTCCCGTCGGTTCGAAAAAAGGCGAGACCGGAACTCACCAGCTCAAGATCCGCTTTCTGCACCAAGTCGAGTAGCAGACATCCTCCTTTCTTTATTTCTCATCGTCTGGTTCTTCTTAGGGAACATTTGGATTTTGAGCATCTACTGGCCCGAATTCGAGCCGACGCTTTTCGAACCGAACAGATGGTGCCATAAGACGCTTTACATCTTCTCACTTGTTCATCTCGCTATTTTATATTCAGTTATAGGTCTAGTTATTATCATAATGATCGTCTTGCTCGCCTGTCAGCTATGTCTTTGTAATATCTTTATATCATGTAAGTAGTACAACCATCACACCCCTGGATCATTTATACACCGTTCAGGGGTGCCAGTGTGACATTTCTCCCAAAAACGCCAACTTTTCAAGTTAAAATTCAAAGCACGCTACGTTTTTAAGAGGAGAAAAGTTGGGTAAGCCTCGAATCTTTTGAGTTTTCAACCTTTTGACAGGCCCCTTCACAAAGAGGCTCTCAATAGACGTCTTTAACTTTTGCGCTCGTGTTTTAAGAAACATTAATTACAAGAAAAAAGACATTTTGGGTAAAATCGTTTTTCAATTCAACGAACCTTCAAAACTTTTCACATTTTCTCCATAACCACTTCAGGGTGGCCTAAATAGCAATAACTTTTTTTTTACAAACCTTATCAGGTGACCAATATAAGGGCACATAACACACCATTATATAATTAGAAAACATAGCATAGATGTGTAAGAAGTGAAGCTACAATAACAATAATATATTTTATAGTGGGAAAAGCTTTTCTTTGTACAGCGTTTAGACTTAAAAATTCGGCAAACACCAAAAATATTTTTTTAACAAATTTTAAAATTTACACATGGCTATAAAAAATCGTTTTAGTACGAGAAACCCTGGAGACATCGAAATAGCTCGTACTTGAAATCGATTTCTTGCTAGCTGGTGGACGTTCCCATTTATTTGTGATATCATTGCTGTTGATAAGTCACTGTAATTAGTCACGTTGATGTTTTCAAATGTCTTTATTTGTTATATTTTTAAGGTTGTAAATAATTTTTTATCGGAAAATATACCGCATGACGCACACATCTTCCTTCTGTTGAGGCATGGAGTCCTCGGTGGAAATGTGCTATGCTTCTCCCCACATTTATTATTATTTTATACGATTACAGTTTGCTGTGCAAACAATAAATTTCTGAGCTCGTGGAGGAGACAATGGGCCTTTTGTTTTTATCTTCCATGTTCGTTCTTTTTTATTTTATGTTTTGGGTGCTAAATAATATTATAGAAATTACAGGCTTTAGCTTTCATTTATGTTAATGGAGTGGATTTTTAAAAAGTCGGTGCCAAAGTTTACTAGACAACGGACAAGGGAGCTAGTTGGAGTTATAGAGCGAAAATAGGTCAGAAAAAGAATTTTTAACACGTATTGGGATTTTTTTTTCTTTACAGACTTATTCTCAAGGGTCTTTCCTTTCGTCTTAGAAATAACCGGTCCTAAAAGCAACTCGTCATAATCTCGTCCTAACTACAATTGAATATAATCTTTAACTTTTTATGTCGAGTTGTAATTAGGACGAGTGGTATTTTAAAATTTTTTAAAAAGTGTGTTAAAGTTTCGTCATAAAGCGACTCGTCCTATAATGGCGTAAAAGCTAAGAATATTGCTAACTATTCGTCCTAAAGACGATTAAACAACTCGACATAATTTTTTAAATTTATTTAATCGTCCTTATAGCAACTCGGTATAAAACTTCTACTCTTCTCGACCTAAAATGGAAAGGTTTTAGACAACCTAGCCAATTTTATATTCACATCTACGTTCACCACAGCAGGTTTGGCCAGATTAGGACGAGTTTTTAACATTTCTTCTCTTTTCCACCATTTTATGATAAGAGCTATGACGAGTTGCTTTTAGGACGAATTGTTTTTAGAACGAAAGGAATTCCCCATTTTTCACAGCCTCCCCTATTGGTTTTACATTCATCTTAACATTTTTTCTATAAAGACATTTATTGTTTAAGGCCTAATTTTTTTTTCTTCTTCCCTCATTTGTACGAACAAGATAATTTTAGCTGTATTGCATGTGAATGTTGTAAAATTTATTCTTTCCGTTCTATCGATTTCTTTATAAAACGGTTACGTTTAGACGTTGGTGTGTGGCTTTAAATAAATAGTTAACCTACACAATGTGGGATGTTTTTGTGTCTAGATGTCTTTTGAGACTTTTGTAAATAGAATAAAATTTACAAAATATATAAAGAATATCAATTAGTGTAAATATCGAAAGTTATTTTATATGTATTGTTTAATATTTTTATTATATGCACACCAACTAAAATATGTGCGCAATGTTAATTTATTGATTTTCTTGGTACCTCCGGTTTTACGACGACCAAAATGATCATTATACAAATATTTTATTCGAAAATTGTTATTTAAAATATATATATTCTATGGAAAGATTCTATAAAGAGAAGTATCAAGAGTGTCTGTAATTTCGGGAATAAATTATAATAATTTGTACCTTAAGTGAGGACGGTTAGGGTTGAAAATCCTGTTTACCAAAGTGTACTCTAGGTTGCCACCCTCCTCGTTCTAATTTGCATTTAAATTCTACAGTTTCATTCTCCGAAGGGCATCATTTTATACATGCGTCCAATTCTAATGAAAGGAATTGCAGACACTCGAAATTGTACCAACTAAAGCGTTGTTATATTAAAGAAATTATCTATTAGTGAAATGAAAAATGCGAACACTGTGGATATTATAATTTAAAAAAATATATTGTCATAAAACATAGCACATCTATTTATAAAAATAAACAATTAAACGATTATAAATCTTTATTTTCTATTTCCTAAATCAAAAACTAGTCACCTTATATAGGACAATGCGGGAATCGATCCATAGAGGGGATGCGTTGAAGACTAATTTATAATTGATATGACCTAGGTGTGTAAAAAGATGGTAAAGTGGATTATTATCAGTAAAGGGCCTTTTTTTGATATCTTTTCATGAAAAAGATATTCAGAGTTAAATCGTTAACGTTTTAATTGAACCTGGAAAAAAACCATCTGCGCCATAATGAGGTCTGATTATTCATAAGTGGAGACTATTCAAAATTATCGAGTCAGAAAAAGCGAAAAAATAAACTCGTGCCGGCCACTTTTATTTAATTAGATTTATTTTTTACAATGGCAACAATTCGATAATGGGTCGAGCACAATCAGGAGGTAAGGAGCTTTTGTTTGTCCACCAATTAGGTTCACAATGCAGTCAAGTGTTGTGCGGGTATTGATTGTAACTGAGAAACTGTGGCCAACAGTCTAGGTAATGTGATTGTCCTCAGAACAAAAAGGAGGAAAGGGGACTTTGGACTTTTTTTTTGTTATTCAAGAATATGAAGCAATGAAAAATAAAAGAGAACGTGCTCAAAACAAAGCCGGTAATACTTCAACTTAAGCCTCCTTGAGTAAAAGGATTTTCTATTGACGTCAAAATATATTTATGTCTTCTTTTTTTTTCTGAATTTTTTTTACAAACAAAACTATTGGAGTGGACCATGATAAGATTCGAGTTTTTCACAAGTTTTGGGTTTTTCTTGAGATCTTGAAGTGGGTGGGAGTAAACTCCGCAAATCCTTATACATGATTTTAATCCTCTATGTAATGTCCGCAAAACTTCTAAATAACCGAAAATGAAATGTCTGTTTTACTAGGGATATGGGAAGATCTACCCGTTTCATGAGTACGGATACGGAAAGGTCTACCAGTTTTACGAGTACTGACAAGGGGAGGTCACGGTGAGTCAACCCACCAAAATTTTTTCCTTGAAGTCAAAATACGAATTTTTCAAAATCGATAAACAGGCTATTGATTTCTATGTAAAATTGCACGAGGAATCCGATGACATCAATAAAAAAATTTTAGGACCAATATTCTTTGAGTTATCGTTAAAAAACCGCTTTTGGACTAAGTAAACTACCCCAGGAAAAAGTTTCTCGTCAAAAACAACATTATTTTTGTACTTAGCACCCCAAAAAACCTGAAGATATTAAATTTTATCAAGGAATCACTAAAGTAAATAAAAAAAATTTTAATCTTGATAACATTTAAAATCTTTAGGTTTTTTGGGGTGCTGAGTACAAATATAATGTTGTTTTTGACGATAAAATTTTTCCTGGGGTAGTTTACTTAGTTCCAAAAGCGTTTTTTAACGATAACTCGAAAAATATTGGTCCTAGAGTTTTTTAATTGATGTCATCGGATTCCTCGTGCAATTTTACATAGAAATCAATAGCCTGTTTATCGATTTTGAAAAATTCGTATTTTGACTTCAAGGTGCCCATTGGAAGGCTCGGACACGTGTCAACTATTTTTTGATGTAGAATCACCAAAAAAAATTTTTTGCCTGATCGGCGACCCACTCACCGTGACCTTCCCTTGTGAGTAAGGAAATGGGAAGTTCTACTCTCTTTACGACTAGGGAGTTTACAATTGAATCCTTTCTACAGCCTACATAGTTGGGCCTGTGTTTTCATCTGAGAACAAGATTTAATCGACGATAGTAATTTTCGCATAATTAATCCGTAGATGAGGTAACGTTGTTAATCCTCTGATACCAGTCAGGGGTTGTATGGCCATAGTCGAGGATATGTTTTAGCATCCTAGGGCTGTTAATGACTTAATCTGAATATCGAACGTAATGGTCAGCGGTCAGAAAGGGTCAATGTAATCAGCTTTACTCTCAAGCTTACCAAGCTCCTCGTGGAACATTATGTCCTAATTTCGTTTCATGTCTAATCGAAGAAATTCAAAAATTCAACTAGATTTTAGTTCTAGAATATGACTACAGATGGTGGTAGGGGTGTGTTTTTCACGAGGACACAATGAGAGGGTAGTTAGTTCGAGGGGACGAGAAGAGGGCATAGAGTGTCCCCTAAAAAAGAATGAAAAATTCAAAGCTCTGAAAATTTCCTTCATTATTTTCACTTTTATTTTTTTCACTTAGACTGTGGCCTGATAGTCCTTCGATAAATGAATATGAAATGGAGGACGAAAATGACGGGGTTATCATGACAAAGGATTTGTGGGCACTCGTTGAAGCCATTAATGGTTCAAAATGCCAACCTAGAATCTCTGAACTGTAATCAAGTTTCTATCTGAAAGATTATCCTTGGGCTTTCACAACAAAACCACGTTGGGAGTGTTCCACACCCAGCATCCCTACCGCCTTCGCACTCAATTGTTTCTTATTAAATTAACGGGAGCCGGCAATTGGGATTCCGTCATTTGACGCATTGTTTCGAGGAGTCGGTGCCATTTCGAGAACAAAGAGACACCGGCTCGAGAGGAGAAAACGCTAAAGCAGAGAAAAGGAAGGAGTTCGAGGTAAAAGCAAATACGCCTGTAATTTTATGTCAATAGTGCTTCGGCAAATTCAAGAGAAGGGTTTTTTTGGAATGTTAATATTCTGTTTCAAGGATTTTTAGAAGATTATTTATTTATACTACCAACTTTTATATAAAAAACCGCTTTTTAAGGAAAGTTCTTATGTTTTTTTAAAAAATTCCTGAGACTTCATTCATAAAATTCCAAGGTCCACAGCGAAAAGAAAAAAACTCACTTTATTAACATAGGGTTTTAGGAGGTTAGGGTATCTTGGGACGAGGTAGGGTTCCGCCCTGCCAATAGAGAGAACACCTTTACCAGACCAGAAGTTTTCTTTCAACATGCAGAACATGGGCCTTTTAGATGTTAATCCTTAATGAAAAATAGTTGCCCATTTTAGCTTGGTTTTTAATCCTTTTTAGGCACTAGGGGCCCTTTTATCTAGATACTATTCCTTTATGACAAAATAGGGCCCTTTTTAGCTGGAATTTTGATTCTTTTTAGGCACTAAGGACCCTTTTAACTAGATACTATTCTTTTATGACAAATAGGTGCCCTTTTTAGCTGGATTTTTGATCCTTTTTAGGCACTGAGGACCCTTTTAACTAGATACTATTCTTTTATGACAAATAGGTACCCTTTTTAGCTGGATTTTTGATCCTTTTTAGGTACTAGGGGACCTTTTAGCTAGATACTATTCCTTTATGACAAAACATTGCCCTTTTTAGCTTGATTTTCGACCCTTTTTAGGCACTAGGAACAATTTTAACTATACAACTATCCCTTTAGGACAAATAAGTGCCCTTTTGAGCTGGATTTTTGATCCTTTTTTGGCACTAGGGGACCTTTTAACTAGATACTACATATCCCTTTATGACCAACAAGTCCCTTTTTAGCTTGATTTTTTATCTTTCTTGGACACTAGAGGCCCTTTATATCTAGATGTTATTCCTTTATGACAAATAGTTGCCCATTTTAGCTTGGTTTTTGATCCTTTTTTGGCACTAGGGCCCTTTTAACTAGATACTATTCCTTTATGACAAAATAGGGCCCTTTTTAGCTTGATTTTCGATCCTTTTTAGGCACTAGGGACAATTTTAACTAGATACTATCCCTTTAGGACTAATAGGTGCCCTTTTTAGCTGGATTTTTGATCCTTTTTAGGCACTAGAGACCTTTTAACTATATACTACATATTCCTTTACGACCAACAAGGCCCTTTTTAGCTTGGTTTTTGATCTTTCTTGGACACGAGGGGCCCTTTATATCAAGATTTCGGTCCCTTACAACAAATTGGCCTCTTTTAGCTTGATTTTTGATCTTTTCACATCTTATCACAAGTTATTCTTTTAGCGGATTTCCGTAGGAAAGTAGGCTATTGAGGTGGTCGTCACGGAGGCTCCCAGGCTAGAGGCTTATATATTCTTGATCTGGAAGCTCTGGGGATCACAAAAATATAGGATGTTCAAATCATGTTTATATATATATTTTTTAATTTTTAATATTTTACCTACCTGACCCATGAAATAAACCTCAGAAAATTTCAAGTTCTGTGAAGTAAAACCTCCGCAGATAACAGTGAAGAAAAGTTTCCGTTTGTTTCATAGTAGATCTGAGCAATGAAGGTGTCATTGCCTATCAGAACGGTCTGGAAATCGTTCGAAAATTTTGAAAAAGTGATAATTCGAGGTTTTTAAAAAACGAACTGGATAACTTGATGAAAATCGAAATCGGCCGTTATCAAAATGATCATTTCAGATCAACCAGAACGTTGTCATGAAAAGTCATGTATTTCAAAATGGGGTCTTCCATTCGTTCTCTATTGTTCGGGATGCAGTGACACGGGATTGGTTTTGAGGCGTGAGGGGAGACGCTGCCGTGTCTAATCCTCCCGGTTTGGTTACAGAAAAGAAAGAAAACCTGATTTATCTGACGGACAACACGGAACAAATTTACCTCGTTACAAGGAACATATGCGTTCTAAAGGCCCCATGTTTGCTCTTCCCTCCCCTTAAATTCAAACCCCTTTATTTACAAACTCTCACTGGTCATGAATTTTATGTTACCCCTCGATTAATTATATAGGGCGAATCTAATTGGGCCTCGGAATATCGAAAACTCCAATGTCACATCTGTGTGCGAAAAAAATCGTTTTAAAGAAAATTGGACGGTTTGAACTCATAATTGGCTAGTAACAAGAATGACATGAATACTTAAACGAGGCCAAGACTTTTATCTTCTTAATAAGAATTTCTTTGTTGCTACCTTCATATTAAGTCTTTGTCAAGAGAAAAAACTCAAGAGTGCCAGGAAATTTTTCATAAAAAAAAATTAATTAAAAAAGAAATATTTGTTAATCGGAAGGAGTTTTAAAGGTCTTTTGTTATCATAGATGCTTTCATGAGATTGTTAGATCCCTTTGGGAGCTATTAGCAAGTCCACTTGTGGGCCTACGGCATATGCTACGCGCGGGTTGCCACGTGACCTGACACGTGCGAATTCGAGTGTCGTCTGAGCAGTCCAGAGAGATCGTTTCGTTTTCCATTTTCGTTTTGTTACTTATTCATCAGGTGAGGCGGAATGCATTGATGTGGATTCGGTTTTTATGTACTCTACAGTGTAAACCAGAGCATTACGCTGGTTTCTATTTGAATAGCGTAAAGCCGTATAACTAGAGGGTTTTGGCCGTGTTACGTCATCGATTGTTAATCATTAATGGAGCACTTCATTATCGCTAAAGCAGTTCGTTTGAAGAAAAACTAACTATCCTCTATTTAAACCATCTAAAAGAATTTTTAACTTATTATAGTGACTACATACGTGTTTCTTTATGACAAATTTTTATCATGACAAAAGAAAAATTCAAGTTTTTTGACCGCCTGTAAAAACTTGTCTATTGGACCAATTTTAGCAAACTTTTTTTTTATCAACGCAGAATTTTGTCTTCTTTAATTTACTACTAAAGTGTTTTTCACGTAATATGTCCCGTTTTCGAGTTATATGCAGAAAACTGAAAAAAGTCGAGGTTTTTGGGCTACCAAAAGTTGTTCCGGTACTAAAATGGCACTTTTTGAAAACATGTTATTGGGACCCATTTGAAACAAAAAATCTTTTAGACTACCTTTTGTGGGTCAAAATGCTCTATAGACTGGACTAGAAACAGAAATTCTTTTTATCGTGAAGAGGAGGGGAAAAAGTTACGATTCAGTTTTGAAAGGGTTTTTCTCTCTTTTCCTTTGTTGTATCCGTGAGAAGAGGGTTGTGCTCCATATGTCCTCCAAGCTCAAAAGTCTATACACACCTGTATCTATGGGAGATACAAATATTTGACAAGAAACAGTTGCCAATTATTTTAAAAAACGTCCATTGAGAACTATGAAGAGTACAAAAGGGTGCGTCATCCGAGATCAAAATGATGTGTTCACCCACGCAAACAGGACAGGGGGAAGCTACCTGGACCTATCAGTTCCCCATGTATACAATGCAAACAACCCCTTTGTGATCCTTTGATTATACAATCATCATCATCCCATTGCTATACAGCGGTTAACGAAGAAAGCACGTGCTTATATGACTTCATTTGAATATTTAATGTATCCGTTTAAAGCCAGGATGTGGAAAACAAGTTGGTTATAACCAAAGCTACACAGCATTGAGCCCGAAGGAGTCGATGATTGCAATTTGAGCCATTAAGCTTCAATTTTGAGAGGATTAAAGAGATAACTCAAGAGAACCGGGCTACTGGAATGCAACCGGTGATACCATTGTCTACCAACGGAATATATTTTTTTGATGTATATAAAATGAGATTAATTCTTTCTCCCTGAAGCTACCAACCGAATCTTTCAGGACAAAAAAAGAGGCCGTGTCCAATTCGAATGTACAACGTTTATAAAAAGGATTAGTGGTTGACAGACATCGGGGAATGTTTACAGTGTCACCGAAAATTGCCCCGAGGTAAATCGCACTATGTCTGAGTGTAGGTCCGTATATAAATAAGAGGTCGTAATCCTCTAAGCGACCCCCCTCTTAACCCCATACAAATGGTAATAATGCGGTTAAATCCTATTTTCTTTGAATATTTTCGTCCCTTTCAATGTCTCCTTTTATAAAACTCACTTGACATTTTCGGACCAAAATATCTTTTCCAATAATCCGCATTTTAACAAGGACGAATGGTGGTTTTTGTCGAATTGGGAAGGACAAAGAGGTCGGATGATGCGGCCTTACAATTACTGTTTAATTAAAGAGTCTGCGATGCCAGAAAAGGCGGATAATTCAAATCAACTTAATTAAACCCGATTGACAGGTGGATCGGGGACGCTCATTGATTCAAGCCAGACTTGGAAAGGATTTCGCGAAAATTAAATTAGAAGGTGGATACGAGGGCTTTTGACAGAAAAGTCTATGATCAAAAACAATCAATTTGTTCATCTCAAAAGGCATAGAATGTCAGGCATGCTTGATCATATATTATTGTGATCATATATTATGATGGTTGACAGGGGCGGACTGGCCCGGGGCGGGTGGACAGAACCCCCCGTGAATACATAGAGGCGGCGCGGCGCCCCCCCGGGTCAGTTTTAGCGTTATTTTTTGCTCACTGGCTCCCAAACCTCGAAATCAACATTTTTTTAAAGCCCAATTTTCGTCCAAAAACCTCGACATCAACATTTAAATACCTAAAAGCCAAATTTTCGTCAAAAACCTCAAAATCAACATTTTTAAAGCTTAATTTTGGTCAAAAAACCTCGAAATCAACATTCATGATGCCTAATTTTCGTCCAAAAACCACAAAATCAACACTTTTGAAGCCTAATTTTGGTCAAAAAACCTCGAAATCAACATTTATGAAGCCTAATTTTCGTCAAAAAACCTCAAAATCAACATTTTAAAAGCTAAATTTTCGTCAAAAAACAAAAACAAAAAAACCCCTCAAAATCAACATTTAAGATGCCTAATTTTCGTCCAAAAACCTTAAAAATCAACATTTATAAAGCCAAATTTTCGTCAAAAACCTCGAAATCAACATTTATAATTGCCTAATTTTCGTCAAAAAACCTCAAATTGAACTTTAAATTGACAATTTTTCGTCAAAAACCTCAAAATCATGGTTGTAAGACCAATTTTTGTCAAAAAATCTCAAAATCAACGTTTTAAGTGCAATTCCTTTTTTCAAAAACCTCAAAATCAACATTAAAAAGCCTAATTTTGGTCAAAAAACCTCGAAATCAACATTTGTAAAGCCTAATTTTGGTCCAAAAACCTCGACATCAACATTTAAAAAGCCAAATTTTCGTCAAAAACCTCAAAATCAACATTTTTAAAGCCTAATTTTCGTCAAAAAACCTCGAAATCAAAATTTATGAAGCCTAATTTTCGTCCAAAAACCTCAAAATCAACTTTAAATTGACAATTTTTTGTCAAAAACCTCAAAATTATGATTATAAGAGCAAATATTTTTGTCAAAAATCTCAAAATCAACGTTTTAAGTGCAATTTCTTTTGTCAAAAACCTCAAAATCAACATTTTAAAACCCAAATTTCATCCAAAAACCTCAAAGTTAACATTCAAAACTCTGTGCAAAGGATTTAATTTGTTTAAAAGGGGGGCGCACTGTAAAAAAGTTTGGGAACCTCTGTTTTTGCCTAATATATTTTTCTAAAAGCCAATTTTCTGTTAATATTATATACTGTTACTGTTAATATTATATAATATTATATTATATACTGAAACCCCACCCACACCCTAAGGTCCCAGTCCGCCCCTGATGGTTGACCTGGCAACGAAACCAAATTTTTGAATTGAGATTACTGCGTTTTTTGGTCTCTACTGTAGGGCATTCGTGCATAACTAAGGAAAAAGAACGTGTGTGTAATTTTTTTAGTGCCCCTAATGGTCGTTTCAAAATTGCATCATGTCAACGTAAATGGTGATTAACGATACACTTTCAATGAGATTAGAGAGGAAAGAAAGGGATCCGTCTGCGTTTTCGAATCGACTGCGGTGCTCGGAATCGACGGGCAAGGGCGGAGGGCGAAAAACGATTTGTCACAAACAGCGTTAAACTGTTTGTCAAAACCAGTTTTCCGGTAAACGGCTAGTTTTGAAGTTAATGAGCCGTTCGGGCTCGGAAAAGGGAAGGGGCGTCAATTATTCATACGCGTGCTTTCCTCGACAGCTGCGATCCTTAATGATGTGAGCGAATACAAACATCGACTGTTGACACCGAATCCCCAACTACAACTCTTGATTAGTATAGGTAACATAGTGAACAAGTTAATTTACCCATTAACCCTTTGGCACAAAATAACGAGTTTTCCACATCAAACTTTCTTTACATAACAATATTGTTTTTTTTTTTTTTCCAAGGAGATGAAAAGGCCTGTCATGAAATATCGGAATAAACGCTTATTAGAAAAGTTTCCGCAATGAAAAATTTTTTACGGTCTTTTAGAGTAGATCTTCCAAGACAATTCCACATTTCTTATTATAAAGAAAATTGAAGAAAAAGAATTTTCTTTCTGAGGTGAGACATTTTTGAAATTTTTTTTTGTCAAATCTATTTCACAATAGATGTCATTAGGTTCAATTAATTGATCAAAGGAAGTTTCTATTGGGACGTCATCAATCTCCGAATTGTATACAAATCGCCATGTAACCGTTGTATGGATTTGACATAATCTTCACTCCAATCTGCCTAATCGACCGCTCTCGATTTTGAATTAAGGAGAAAATTGCTCACTGAAATGAGGATGATGGAAGATCCTACCATGTGTCGTCAAGAACTCGAACCAATAAAGATAACTAATAAAAGGCAAAAGCAATAAAAGTGAGGTTACATAATCACAAAAAAAAAGTTTGTTTAAAAGGTTCTCTTTATTAGTTTTTAAAATTGCACTCGGTTACCTTTGGGTTTTTTTTATGAAGACCCTTTTAAAATGCAGATGAAGCGTTAAAACCAGTCCAACCCTTCCATAGTGATAATCATCAAAAGAATTTGTAAGTAAAATAGAGATGACATCGTGATTATTATAATTTAATATTGAATATTTATCAGGGAATTGCATGTCATGGTCATACCCCAAAAACCAAAGGGTGTGCCAGCTAGAGTGGACCATTATCTGCCATACTTTTGACCTGAGGAAAAAAAGTGTCTAAGTAAACCCCTTTTGGATTTTAGCAAGGAATCGATTGGTATCAATATATTTTGGATCCAACATACAGGGTACACCAGAAAGACCCTAAATCCGTTATTTTAAATGCGAACCCTATGTTTTGACGATGGAATTCGATTCCCAGTAACTTTTACTTTTTTGATAGGACCAAATGTTCTGGAGGTATGAACAAAGTGCTACCGTAATTCCAAAACGTTTGGTCCTATCAAAAAAGTGTTCTTAGTAAAAGTTACTAAAAATGAAGCGTAAAATCGAATTCCATCGTCAAAACATAGGGTTCGTATTTAAAATAACGAAGTTAGGGTCGTTCCAGAGCACCCTGTATGTCGGATCCAAAAGTTATTGATGCCAATCGATTCCTCGCTAAATTCCAAGGGGGGTTTACTTAGACACGTTTTTTCGTTAGGTCAAAAGTTTGGCAGATAATCGGCCCCTGTTTTTCAACAAGTTAAGTTTTTCATCAAAATTTTAAAAAACTGATAAAAGGTGTAGGGAGATAAGGGAGGTCTAAAATGCGTGATAAGAAAATTGAACATGATACGAATTAGAGGCCTAATTTATAAATTGCCGACGAGAATGGAATAAAGGATTTCCCACAGAAAACCTCTTCCTCCTTTTATTTCCGATTGTAGTGGGTACTTAGGTCCGAGCCATTTCCCTCGGCCACACCCTTCCTCCGGGTGAGTGGGCGAATTTTATTAAATAGCCATCTCGTTTGCCTCGGAGGGACAAGGGAGGAATAAAAGAAGCGCGAACGGAGGGTCGGAAAAGGCCGAAAGCAGTGTTGTCGACGTGCCACGTGCCTCCCTGCCGATGACTGCATGGGAAACATGTTTACGGACAAGACAATAGAGCGTATTGTCGTCAGAAGGAAGATGTGGTCCGATTAATTAAAAGAGAAACCCACTTGTATGATCAGTGAACGATGCGGATTTAAAAGGGGGACGAAGAGGGCGATGCGGTTCCAACAAGTCATGATACGTCTGTTTAGCACAATTAAAACGCACCCTATATTTTCAATCGCTTTTTAAACTAATAAAAAAATTAATAATTATCAACAAAAAAAATTAATTAAAACAAACAGAGTAGGCGTTAATTAATATCCGCATAAACCATGGACCGAAATAGCAGCTTAAATTGGATTTTCTCATTTATGCATCATTTAATTATTGGTTTGAATCAAAGCATAAGTACCTATCGGTTTATTTTAACCAGAAATATTTTTCTCAAAAATAAGAGGTACGCCCACAGGGTTTATTATTTTTAGAAAATCTAGGGCTTTTATGGACCAAAATAACATCGAAAAAAAATTCAGTTTTATTTTATCTGCTTTCTAAAGAAAATGAAGCTATTTTTTAAAATTAAATTGCCTTAAATATTTAGATTGAAAAGCCTTAAATATTAAATTATAAAAAATCTGTCTAAATATTTGAACAGAAGTCCCATTTTAGACATAATTGGTTTAAAACGTTTCTTTGCTTGATTGTGGGCCATTTTTCTTACTCTTAATTTTCAAGTCAGTTTTATGCGATAAATAATTTGATTTAATGCCTAAATATTTGTCACGCCGAACCCTCGATTTTAGAAAGGGTTCGTGTCTTAGGGTCAAAATGACCCCTGTGATTATCAGGGGAAGGGAGAGATGGGTTGGCTACACTGCAAATGGCTTGAAACCTATTTTTACCTAATTGTATCTTTATGGTCGTCTAATTAACGTTTTTGTCTTGGGGTCAAAATGACCCTATATTGAAAAAATTGATTGAACAGAACTTTTCCTTCGGTGATAGAAGGCTGAAAACTGCGTGAAACGTAACCTAATTGTAACCTCATTTTCGTATAATTTGGTGTCAAAATGACCCCTGTGGTGATTAGGGGGAGGGAGAGAGAATTGGGTTGGCTGCACTGCAAATGGCTTGAAACCTAGTTTTACCTAATTGGATCTTTATTGTCGTCTAATTCACGTTTTTGTCTTTGGGTCAAAATGACCCTATATTGAAAAAATTGATTGAACAGAACTTTTCCTTCTGTGATCGAGGCTGAAAACTGCTTAAAACCTAAACTAATTGTAACCTTATTTTCGTATAATTTGGTCTAAGGGTCAAAATGACCCCTGTGGTGATTAGGGAGAGGGAGAGGGAATTGGGTTGGCTACACTGCAAATGGCTTGAAACCTATTTTTACCTAATTGGATCTTTATGGTCGTCTAATTCACGTGTTTGTCTTTGGGTCAAAATGACCCTATACCTATTGAAAAAAAAAATGCTTGAACAGAACTTTTCCTTCGGTGATAGAGGGCTGAAACTGCTTGGAACCTAACCTAATTGTAACCTTATTTTCGTATAATTTGGTGTTAGGGTCAAAATGACCCCTGTGGTGATAAGGGGGAGGGAGAGAGAATTGGGTTGGCTACACTGCAAATAGCTTGAAACCTATTTTATCTAATTGTATCTTTATGGTCGTCTAATTCACGTGTTGGTCTTTGGGTCAAAATGACCCTATATTGAAAAAAATTATTGAACAGAACTTTTCCTTCGGTGATTGAGGGCTGAAAACTGCTTGAAACCTAACCTAATTGTAACCTTATTTTCGTATAATTTTGTCTTAGGGTCAAAGTGACCCCTACATTTAACATTTTCCTGTGGCGATAGGGGATAAGATTCAACTGGTATTGACCACAAAAAAAAATCAGTTTTAAATTGTTGTAACCTGTAAATTTGTAACCTGCAGTTGAGGCGGAATTTCTCCATTAAAAATAATACATCCTGGTGCAAAATGTAGTATATAAAATCAAGACTATATAGAAATGATGGAATTGTCTTTCGAATCAAGTTATAATAAAATTGAAAATATCAGGAGGTTTAAAGTGACATTTTAAATTAGAGGGTGTTCTAGTTACATCTGCTCTACGTCAAATATAAAGAAACACGATGAATATAATTAGACTTTTTTTATTCCTTTTCATCGAAATACATAAATGGTAATTATCGAAAAGATGACAAAGCGTTCATCCATTAAACTGGAGTCAAGATAAATTTATAATCTCGTCTGGTTAATAACAGTGATCCCTCTGTAAGGGGGTGACTCAGTAGGCTAGGGGGTTAATGATAGGGAGGGAATGGAAAAAGGGTGGGGGAATTCGGACTCTCACCCTATCCTCTTTATCAAATCAAACTTAAACACAGACCAGATGCTACCGACTATTAGTGTTATCATCTCGTTATTTTTTGAGAACATGAGACTCGAAGGGTGATGGGGTGTTGAGTTGTTATTATCGAGCTTTTCATTTTAAGCACTTTTTGCAATAAAAACCTTTGAAATGAGATTTCTATTCTTCTTTTAACATAAAAAAATCGCCTTTTTTCTGAACTGTTGCAACCCGGGCTTGATGTTGCGTGAAATTGGGGTTCACCTGGTCAGCCCTCATTAGCCACTGTTCCAGGTGCGGAGGGGCCAAGCGGCTCGCGAGACATCAATCTTTGCCTTTTCTTTGACAAAATATTTCTCCGACACCTTTTATACGAATCCTGTAAGCTTTGGAGGGAGGAGCTTACAGTGTAGACAGGTATACCCCCTCGCAGAGAGAAAAAAAAATGTTTTTCTCGCTCCAGCTGGTTTTCACCTCCCCTAAAGGATTTACAAACCGGAAAATTTTCATATACAATGAAAAAACACAAAATTGGATTCCTTTATAACCATCGATACCCTTTTATTTGATCATCAGAAAATACACTTTTTCCTGAAATGACAACATTTCTACTCGCATCATCACTTTTTATGAAAAGAGCTTCGACTTTCATAAAAACCAGGATTGTTAAAAGTTTGAAATTTAAAGGAATCGTAAGAAACATTAAGCAACCAACAAAATAGATTGTTTTTTTAACAAATAAATAAAATCATTGTGATATTTCACCAAAATGCATCAGAGAAAATTGAGATTTCCGAGACTTTTTAGCGGATTTCCGTAGGAAAGTAGGCTATTGAGGAGGTCGTGATGGCGGCTCCCAACCTAGAGGCTTATATATTCGTGATCAGGAAGCTCTGAGGATCACGAAAATATAGGGGTTCCTTTCAGGTTTATATATATTTCAATTAAAAGCCGAAAAAGGCATCGGAGAAAAAAGTGAAAAAAGCGATGTTGAAATTGCATCGAGATAATGATTTTGAAAGGAATGCGGGCCTTATCTGCCTCAAATGGGTTGTTCGTTAATACAGTCGGACAGAAGGATTCATAATAGCGTTTTTCAACTCCCCGTCCTACCCTTCCACTTCAAAACACGAACTGACAATAAAGGGGCTATTGAATTTGAATGAAACGCGCGAGGAAAAGGACCCCGAGAGTATCAACAGCATAGACATCACGGACCTCCCGCTGTCCTATTGCGGTTCACACTCAAACGATGACATCTGTACCTTATCATTTACCGTTGAAGAACTCTTCTTTCCATTTTTGTTCCCAAACCTAAATGAGTTACAGCATAAGTTCAATAATATATTGAACACAGAAAACACTACAAAACTTCGGTAGTTAAGAAAATAGGTCGATCTTTGAAAAATGGCTTTAAATCTTCTTTAAGAGAAACCTAAACGAGAACCATTTTTTTCAGCAAGAGGAAAAGAGTGATTTCTGGGTCAAGTGAACGGTCAAAAGGTTCTTATGTTTCCTGGAGATACAAAACTTTTGGACAAAATAATGCCCCCCACCCTCAATTCTCTATCAATATTTTCAAAAGGACTGATTATTGACTTCTCAAGAAAGTTATGTATTAACCTCGAACCTGGGATTTTTGGGAAGGGGTCAAGGAGACCCTGTATAGTCAAACTTGCCTCTGACATAGCATTCCGCCTCCCCCGAAATTGGAGATTTTGTTAAACACCACTGACCTTACCAAATGTTCACCTCATACAGGGCCTTAGGAGGTTGAGGCTAGGAATGTAGCAGTGTTCCGCCCAGCCAAAATTGAGGACCATCAACAAATTTTCACCTTATCATACAGGGTATTAGAATGCTAGGAATGCGGCCAATGGGCAGGTCTGTAGAACACACTTTTTGAGAAAGTTCCCGTTACCATACCGGACCAGACTAGACCTTTTCTACTAGTTCCTACACTTTACCTTGCGAGAATAACAGTGTCCAAGAATATTTGAAAAAATAGTGCTTATTTACCTATAGGACAATCCTGTATAAAATGAGATGGAGAAAATTGCAACTTCTAAATTCAGTCTTGTTTGAAAATGAAGTCTTCAAATGGGTTCGTTAAGACTTATTTTTGGTGAACAACCTTTTATATCGACCTGTTTCGCCCTAAGGAGAAATTCAATTAATTAAGACGCCATTTAACCCCTTCACGAAGAAGTCTTGCAAAAGTTGAGAATTTTTTTTATGTTCAACTATGCACAACATTTTAATTGAGAAAGTTGTATTTTTTCTGAGGTTATTATAATTAAATCTATAAGCGATTGTTCCTTTTAATGAGGTCCGCAAGAGAGATTGGTTCTGTGGCGAGGGTTGAATGGAGGACGAGTCGAGTTAAAGGATTGCTTTTATCCGAAAAGGGAACCTTGATTAAGGGGACGAAGGACGAGGGACAGGTGATGTCGGGAAGATTGGCGGTTCGAACACTTATCACCGAACGCCACCCCCGGAGCTACGCCCCTACCGCCCCCCACCACCCCCGCCTTCCCATCTAAACATTCCAGCCAGCTCACTTTCTTAACACATCTCACTCCACATCTGGGTCACGACGTTCCTGTTTGAAATATTAACCTTAAGGCTTTGCTAAACCACGTGGGTTCACGTTTCCCGCTTTTTCTCCGTATCTAATTTGTTAACAATTTTTTTTAAATTATTTTTAAAAAAACGATGTATTCATGTGCGATTTTTTTTCTGTTTTGAAAAATATTTTCTGAAAGAGCCGTCCTATGTTCACGATTTTGGAGACATCATGAAAATTCTTTATTTTTCCTAGAACGAATAAGACTGAGAAATCAAAAATCGGTTCAGTAGTTTCGGAGAAAACACGGGAAATCGAAATTTAAAAAACCGGTGCTACCACCTGACGGTAATTTTTCCAACTAAAATTTACTTCAACATTGAAATTCAACCCCAAAAAACTAACTCCACTAATCAGGATAACCTGATGTCGATATTTGGCAACTGATATTTTCTCCCCTTTTTCGAGGCGCCCTTGTACGCCCCCCTTGTTTTCGAGTATCCCTTTCTAAAACGTTTTCAAAAGATTAATTTTAAACAGTTTCGGAACATATTTACAATAATTCGATTCGCCGGAGGGCATTTATTTAGCGTCACCTCTCCTCTCGTTTATTGTTATAGAAAACCTAAGTAGATGCACCCCTTCTATCGATTCGCTTTAATACCAGCTCTATTGTATTTAATTAATAAGAGAACTCGTGTCAAATTTATGCAAATTTCGCAGATGTTACTCCTTTTACGAAAATGGTAGTTACCGAATTTTAACGCGAGCTTAATTACGAATCGACACCTAATTTGATATATTGTTTGTCAACATCCTCTACTACTTAAATCATCAAAATGTCAAACTCTTTTTTTTTTTTTTAACTTCTTTGTTCGCTAGTAACTTAGTACCAATATAGGGTCAGTCAATAGGATCGAACTGGTGACCTTCACAATGTGAGCCTCACGCGCTACCCCGTAGCCACCGACCCCGGATACAGGAGTAGCCGAGGGTACTCCACTTACCAAGAAAGCGAGATTCTCGACTATAACAGCTAGCTAAAGGATTTCCGGAGGGAAAGAGGCTATTGAGGTGGGTCTCACAGAGGCTTTTGGCTTAGATGTTCATATATTAGACCATTTTAGACCATTTCAGGAGGTTTATAGACCATTTTACAACGTTTTCAGACAGTGTTGGAACTTGTTCACTTTTTAGACCTTTTTGGCCATGTTTTTAGACAGGAAAAGATCTTTCTCTTCTTTTTCTCTTCTAAAGAGATTTTAAGCCGACCATTCTACAGCGAAAAAAGCCCCTTGTCGCGGGCCCCATTGAGGTCATTGATATCGAGGGGTAAAAAATTGATGTAAATTTTAAGGTTTATTGGCTTTTGTCGGTTCAAAGTTGTAAATTCAACTTAGCAGTTAAAGAATGATAAAGTTGGAATTTTTACGACTCAGTGCTTTTTTCTCATCTTCATATTATACGGTAGGTCAAAAAATAGTCTCTGATTTAGCCTCCTCAGCCTCTATAAAGTTACAAAGGTTCTTTACATTTTTTACGACCTTTTCGCTTGAAAAAGTGCTCGAATTAAACGGAAGTTTCAAAAGCTGTTAAAAAGTGCGGAGTCATAGAGAAGGCGAAATTTATAAGGCTCGCGCTTTTTCGGATGACGTTGCACAAGATTTTTCTTGTAAAACGGTGGAATTTGCATGGTGATTTTGTGCGACGAGGTGACAAAGAAGGGGGGGCTTTATTCCCTTCAAGATTCCACTCCAGTTTCATTCAATTTTTTTTTTCACTTCCACCGGCCTGTATCGAATAAGATAGATGAGGGACTCGAGGAGATACGTCTGAAACCACAAAGGCCACCCTGTCCTCCATTGTCACCTCCACACAAACAGGAGTTGTTCAGTTTAAAAGACTTTAACCATTTATCTTTCTTTATGTAAGAATACCCTCTTAAGTAGACCGCGTTTTCAACCAACAAATTGTCAAAAATGAGGGCTCTAAGTGGAACTAAATAACCGAAAATTCAAGAATCTGGTTTTGCAATTTTTTTAATTCATACCTCGAAAAGAACCTTACAAAGGGATCAAGGGAGGGTTATAGGGTCAAAAAGACCTTTCTCATAGCCCTAGAAACCAATCCTATTTAGTAGGCGCTTATTGATAAACCTTCGTCATTTTGACGACTACTTGTTTTAGCCCGATTTTTGGGTAGTTTTTAATTACAAGTGCCTTAATTGAGATAACTACGTATCTCTTATCATACTGGAACCCCCTCCCCCATCCTTAGCCCTTTTCTAGAAAATGTGCACGTAGTCGTCAAAAAGTCGAAGGTTTACCATTCTAGGGCTAGTGAGGTAATCCTTTAATGCCGACGGTATTTTAAGTACATAACGATTCGTTCGCGGTTGGAACTTATTAAATTCAACCCTCTCACCTTTTTTTAACCCTTTCAAACCTTAAATGAATAAAAAAGGCGATAAAAAACGAGGGATATTAAAATTTACAGGAGTGCCCTTTAAAAAATTACAGCGTTCAATTAAGCTTTTACAACCGAGAGGGAGAATCGGCAAAGGATTCACTTCACATTAGCTTTGTCATCAGTATTCAAGATTTGTCTTAAGCTCCCGCCCCTCCCCTCCCCCTCCTCCCCAGCAGGCCTTTCTTCCCAAAGAAGACGGATTACCTTTGAATCTAATTTAAAATCCATTGGGATTCGACTTCAATAAAGTAAACGTCTAAATTTAAACGGTTTGGAATTAGATAACATTTTGTCCAATCTTTACTACTGGAATAAAAAAGATTTTTTTAAATAAAATTCTTTTAGCGGATTTCCTTAGGGAAGCAGGCTATTGAGGTCGGCTTTCAAGGAGCTTTTTTTTTCTTTACATGAATAGGTTAATTGAGCGTAAAAATAACGAGGTTTTTTGCCTTCAAATATTTTAGACCCTTCTTTGTGTTTTTAATTTCATGTTTTTGTTCTGGAAGGAAAAAGGAGGCATTTTGGGGAGAAAAGGAGAGCTTGAAGTGCGTAGAATATTTAAAGGTCAGACGTCTCAATGCATAGCTAACCAGACATTCCAAATAATTCCATTTACAAGTATAAATTCGGAATGAAAAATTCAGGAAAGTACTTTTTTATACGCTTCTTTTGCAATAGTCGGGGAAACAAGTTAAAGAGAGAAGGGGTTTGAAATTGAGGGATGGAGAAGAAACTTTAAACTCCGACGAGTACACTTATCAACCTAATTCAGTCTTTTGAGAACGGGCTGGTCGAAGTTTGAACTTGCTGGTTTTAGCGATTTAGCGAGAGGCAGCTATTGAGGTCGTCGTCACGGAGTATACGAGCTTAGAGGCCTAAAATATTAATGATCGGGACGCTCTGGGATCACGGGAATGTAGGAATAGGCCTTTCCTTGAGCCACCATCACCCTTCAGTATAACCTCGGTTATCATCTATTACGTTTTCGCCTAACCTCCCCACTCTTGTTTTTGACAAGAAATAACCCTTTTTTATCCTTATTTTGAACCTTTATATGTCAAGACAAGAAAAGACCCTTTTCAGCCAGGTTTTGACCATTTTTGACAAGAATCACCCTTTTCAGTCAGATTTTGACCCTTTTTTGACAAAAAAAAACCTTTTCAGCCAGATTTTGACCCTTTTTGACAAAAAAAAACCCTTTTTCAGCCAGATTTTGACCCTTTTTGACAAAAAAAAATACCCTTTTCAGCCAGATTTTGACCCTTTTTGACAAAAAAAAACCTTTTCAGCCAGATTTTGACCCTTTTTGACAAAAAAAATACCCTTTTCATCCAGGTTTTGACCCTTTTTGACAAAAATCACCATTTTCAGCCAGATTTTGACCCTTTTTGACACAAAAAAAAAACCTTTTCAGCCAGATTTTGACCCTTTTTGACGATAGAAAACCCTTTTCAGCTAGATTTTGAAACTTTTTGACAAGAAAAGACCCTTTTCAGCCAGATTTTGACCCTTAATATGTCAAAACAAGAAAAGACCCTTTTCAGCCAGGTTTTGACCCTTTTTGACAAGGAAAGGCCCTTTTCAGCCAGGTTTTGACCCTTTCTATGTAAAAACAAGAAAAGACCCTTTTCAGCCAGATATTGACCCTTTTTGACAAGAAAAGACCCTTTTCAGCCAGATTTTGACCCTTAATATGTCAAAACAAGAAAAGACCCTTTTCAGCCAGGTTTCGACCATTTATATGTCAAAACAAGAAAAGACCCTTTTCAGCCAGGTTTTGACCCTTTTTGACAAGGAAAGACCCTTTTCTGCCAGATTTTAACCCTTTTTGACAAGGAAAGACCCTTTTCAGCCAGATTTTGACCCTTTTGACAAGAAACACCCGTTTTAGTCAAATTTTGACCCTTTATGACAAGAAAATACCCTTTTAGCTAGATTTTGACCCATTTCAACCAGATTTTGACCCTTTTTGATAAGGAAAGACCCTTTTCAGCCAGATTTTGACCCATTTTGACAAGAAATGACCCTTTTCAGTCAGATTTTGACCCTTTTGACAAGAAACACCCTTTTTAGTCAAATTTTGACCATTTTTGACAACAAAATACCCTTTCCAGCTAGATTTTGACCCTTTTTTGGCAAGAACACTTTTAATTTAAAATCCTGATAAAAAGGCGTTGATTGATTTAGGACTGAATAAAACCCTCGTTCATATTTCAAACTATTGTTTCAATAGTCTCTTAATTATTAATTCCCTTTTTTCCCCCACCAGACTTTTAGCCAATTATCAATTTAGTTTATCAAACAAAAGCCTCCATTCATTTTTTTTTCCCGTCTAATTTTTCGTAGTCGATAATTTTC
The DNA here is from genome assembly GCA_018703685.1 of Orius laevigatus. Taxonomy (NCBI): domain Eukaryota; kingdom Metazoa; phylum Arthropoda; class Insecta; order Hemiptera; family Anthocoridae; genus Orius; species Orius laevigatus. The sequence continues at coordinate 213,646 of JAGWEN010000097.1, read as the reverse complement.
AGGTGCTCCCTTTTTAAGAATTAACCTCGGAGGGCGGAGGGGAAGAATCTTAAGTGTTTAAACATTGAAAAGGCCCCCGTTGAAGTGAGAGAAGCCTTTGAAAGCGTTCCGACGGCAATTGTCGCCTTTCAGACAAAAGGAGGGCCCATGTTTGTTGTCACCGGCCTACATTTTCGATTGTTAAACAACACTCACATGACCCGCTTCTCTTCACTTTTATATTCTTTTCACCCAAACCACCGATTCGAATCGACAAGCGCCAGCTGCGGAATTTTTCAGAATTCCTAAACTTCATCTTATTATCATAATAGAAAGGTACACAAAAGTAGCAATTAATATCTTCATTTTTTCACTGACCTACGAAAGGGTCCCCTTTTGAAACACAATAGACATTACAACCCCAACAATTAATAAAAACACACAAAAAAAAGGTCCCTATTCGCTTTAAATCCTTGGGAAAGGCTTTTTTAATTGACATTCATAAAAATGCGATACGATCTTTCATTTTGAAGGGTCTACTTGTAACGTACATTCATGACGGCTTATGTGACTGAGGTGATCTGTCAAAAGGGGTGAGAAATATGACAATAAACAAGAAAAGCCGCACATTATTTTGATGAACTCGCACCTTTTTAACGGTAGAAGGAAATAAAATTTTTCTTTGTATAAATTGAACTCAACGGGTTTACCTTACTTTTTCAAAAAAAGGAAAATGAGCGGCGAAAGTTCTGACAGAGAAAGGTGTTTAAGTAAAAGGGACAGAAACCAATTTCATATTTCAATTCAAGCCCTTTACAAATCCAATTAAACTGAGAAAGCTCTTTGTCGTTTTAAAACACCTAAAAGGTCCCATAATAAAAAATAAAATTAGTTTTAAATTTTAATGAATTTTGTAAAAAAATTGCGTTCTTATCAAGCTAATTTATTGTTTTTTCTCGCCCACAAACAAAAGTTTATAACACTTTTGATAATTTTTGTTCGTTTTTTGTTGAACAACTTTTAAAAAACGATACTGAAAGAAAGTTTTAAATTAAAGTAAAATTCTTTTGTTGAAATTGTTGAAACCAAGTTTAAATTAAAATGAAAAAGGTCTGGCAGAGTTTGGCGTATTCGTATTCATATTTATGAATCTAAGAATCATGTTTTTTTTTATTATTTTGTTTTTTATTTTTTTTTGATTTCTAGAATTCGTAAATAATTATATGAATTTGACTAAAATTTAAATTTTTTAAACTCTATTTTGCATTAATTAAATTTTATTATTTTTGCACTCTACTTTCGTAATTATTGGAAATGCATACGTGTTTTCCATGAATTTGACTATAGTTTATGTTATTTTGACTTTATTTTGCATTTAATATATTTGCACCCAAATTTCATAATTCTCAAAAATTCATACGTTTTGTGAATAAATTTCTAAAAAATTCATACATAAAACGTATGAATTTCATATGAATTCATGCTCACATTCATAAATCTAAGAAATCCCGGGTGCGAGAAAAATAACATTATTTTTGAGAAAGTTAAAGCTGGAAAAAATTTTCTAAATATAATTTTTTGTTCATCAAAAATAAACGAGGACAAAAAAATAAAAGGTTGAGTGGAATTGTTTCGCGTGAAGTGACTAACAGCACACAATGGGGCAGTAAAAATTGTCCGGAGAGGGGTCGGAAAAGAAGGGGACAGTCGGACAAAATTTTTACCCGCACCACCTAAAAAGCTTCGAAAAGATCAACGGTCTCGATGACTCGCCACTTCATAATATTTGAATACACCTTGTTAGTGAAAAAATATGCTTCGCGATATGACTTTTAAAAACTTGTCTCCATTGTGAAAAACTTCATAGAAAGGATGATTAATTATCGGTAAATGTCACATAGGCACTTTTCTAATAAGAAGGGATAAAAAAAGGAGAGAAAAAAAATTCGGGTGGCTAGAAGGGGGTTAAAAGTTTGTGTAAAACCTTTTAAAAGTTAGTAAGAACTCCATTTTCATTAGTGGAGGGTATTTTTTAATTAAGTAAGTAAAAATCGCAAAAACGTTCAGGATTTTGGATAATCGTCGTTTTCATGCTTGGAACCTTTACGGATAGGTAAAATTTACCGGCCCAAGAAATTATTAAACCCCGACCCATCCCCCCACCCTTGGGAATATCAAAAAGTCTTTAAATGCTTAAAAATCAAGATATAAGTGGCCACTCGTATTTAAAATGGGATAAAAAATCAAGCTAAAAAGAGCCTTTTTTTGTCAGAAAGGAAAAAAATCAAGCTAAAAGGGTCCCTAATGTACAAAAATCGAAGTAAAAATGGCCCCTATTGTCCAAAAAGGATCAAAAATTGAGCTAAAAGGGAGTCTAAGTGTCCAAAAAGGATTAAAAAATCAAGCTAAAAAGGGTCCTTTTCATAGTAAAGGAAAAAAACCTGGTTAAAAGGGTTGTTAAGGAACAAAGTTGTAGTTGAGAAGGACCCCTAGTGTCTTGAAAGGATCAAAAATCAAGCTAAAAGGGCCCCTAAGTGTCCAAAAAGGATTAAAAAATCTATTAAAAAGGGTCCTTTTCATAGTGAAGGAACAAAATCTGGTTAAAAGGGCCCCTAGTGCCCAAAAAGGTCAAAAATCAAGCAAAAATCTTTTTTTTTTTTTTGTAGTTAAGGAAATAAACCTAGTTAAGAAGGGCCCCTAGTGTCTAAAAAGGATTAGAAATCAAGTTTAAAAGGGCCCTTAGTGTCTTAAAAGGATCAAAAATTTAGCTAAAACGGCCTCTAAGTGCCCAAAAAAGGTCAAAAATCAAGCAAAAAATACTTCTTTTTTTTTTGTGTGTAGTTAAGGAACAAAAACTAGTTAAGAAGGGCCCCTAGTGTCTTATAAAGATCAAAAATTTAGCTAAAAGGGTCTCTAAGTGCCCAAAAAGGTCAAAAATCAAGCAAAAAAGACTTTTTTTTTAGCTATTGAACAAAACCTAGTTAAGAAGGGCCCCTAGTGTCTGAAAAGGATTATATATCAAGTTTAAAAGGGCCCCTAGTGTCTTAAATGGATAAAAAGTATAGCTGAAAGCGTCTCTAAGTTCCCAAAAAAGGTCAAAAATCAAGCAAAAAGTTTTGTAGTTAAGGAAATAAACCTAATTAAGGAGGGGCCCTAGTGTCTAAAAAGGATTATAAATCAAGTTTAAAAGGGCCCCTAGTGTCTTAAAAGGATAAAAAAATTTAGCTGAAAGGGGGCCTTTAAGTGCCCAAAAACCAAGCAAAAAAGATTTTAGTTAAGGAACAAAACCTAGTTAAGAAGGGCCCCAAGTGTCTAAAAAAGATAATAAATCAAGTTAAAAGAGCCCCTAGTATCTTAAAAGGATCAAAATTCAAGCTAAAAGGGCCCCTAGTGTCCAAAAAGACCATAATAGACCAAAAGTTAACTTATTAGGTAGATTTTTTTCTAAAATTTTTGAGTTTAATTTAAAAATTTCACCTAAAAATCATAAGGCGTCAAATTCGCTAAAAATTTTCACATGAATTTATTAGATACTTGAGGATTTTTCATTCATTTCGACGTGGTTAAATGGATCAATGGGCTTTATCACGTAAAATTATGACGGAGGAGACGATGAAGAGCAAACGTGCGTTATTGGAAAGAAAAGGTCCGCTACCGAGGCCGAAGTAGTCGAAAAAAGGTCCGAAAAGAAGATAAAATTGGTCTTCTGATTTGACACCGCAACTGACAACCGCTCTCGCTAAGCCGAAAGCATATCCGTCGCAATAAAGGGGACTTCCGGAATCCCCTTTGCAGACGCTTTCGCCTTTATCGACGTTCGAAGAGACGCAAACTTCTCCTTTTTCGTTCATATCTTCGTCGCCCGGAAAAAGGTACTTGCTACTGCATGATAAAGGATCCACTGGCGTCAATTCGAGAGCTTTTAAATCTTCTGAGACTATACCAGGAGTCTCGGTTCCATTTTCGTCTAGGACATAGGCGGTCGTTCCCCAACCGACACCGATGCAGCTTTTCTTCGACGTAGCCCTTTCTTTCCATGCTTTCAGCAATTCTTTTTCATTTCTCGTCAAAAATTTCGCCACAGAGAAAGTCTTCGTTTCGACAAACGGCTTATCCAATGTGATCAAAGCAATATCGTAATAGTCGCTCATGTCCTTTTTTCTTGAATGCTTCTCGTGGATTTTGATGGAGGACGCCTTCCTCGATTGAGCTCCTTCGCTTGTTTGGTAATTCGGAGATACCGGAGCTTTTAATGTGTCCCCATAAATCGTGAAGCCTTCTATAGGTTTCGGAACTAAATTTTTATTATTGACCACGCAATGAGCAGCCGTGAAAACTTTATCCAAAGCGACAAGTGTCCCTCCGCAAATGATCTTTTCCAAAATGACAACTGCAGAAGGGAATTCGCCTTTAAGAGCAAGTCTCCCTTGAAAGACTTTTTCTTCTTTGCCATTACAGAAAGATAGTAACCACGCGAAATGAAAGCCGAAAATATATGAAATAAACATTTTTAAGGGACAAAAGTGAACATGTGATTTTAATTATGTATCCCTTCAGAACCAGAAGAAAACAACAGATATTCACCAAATTTTCACCATATACAGGGTGGGCCCTCAGAAGGGGATAGAAAAGCGGCAGTGTTCCGCATCCTCCTAAAAATGAAAATTTTGGTAGAAAACTTCACCTTTTTACCATATACAGGGTAGGAGGTTAGCGCGGCAGCGTTCCGCCCTTCTAGCGTTTTTACTTTGGGAGCTATTTAGCGGCATTGACATTCAAAAACTTTGAAGTCATTCAGTGGATATTATGTTAATTAACATATGCGATAGTTGGTAAGGGATAGGGTGAAGTTTAACAATCGCCCTTTAATTGACAATTATGAGGCATCTGCTTAGGTGTCTCGTTACATTCACGCCCATATGACCACTTGTGCTTTTTTTTATCGAGGAAAAAAAACCCTTTTTATTGGTTACTTTTTTTTATTATTTTCTAAAGCTGTAGAAAGCACCTTTTGAGGCTTTCCGCTGGTTTTGACATCGGTATTGGCGCTTTGGAAATCTTTACAAGTCAGAAAAACATGACAGGGAGGGAAACTTATTCAATCCAAGATTTTGAGGATGTTGGGGGGGGGGATTTTATTGGAGCAAAAAGGTCGAGGGCGAAGGGAGTCTGGTCACGGATGTGGATTTCCTAAGGAAAGATACCCCCGGCTAGAGAGGTAGATCGGAAATGGAAAAGGTTTGAAACAGTCGAACCGTTATCTCTATCTTGCAGGCCAACCTAAAAAAAAGAACCTCCTGTAATCTAGAAATTGGCCAGCCTTATCAACAATAAGAGAGAAACCTATTCTTTTATTTCACGCGACCTATGCCTCTAATACCAAACGATTTAGATAAAAATTTAAAATTCAAAGAAACTAAATAAAAAAAAGTTGATGAAGCAGCACGTTTCACTAGCTGATTTCCAAAGGAAAGAAGCTCTTGATGCCGGTGCTTGTGGGTGATCCCCAGAACGCCCTGATCATATAGGTCACTAAGCCCGGATTCTCGGCCGCGCTGGCCGCAATAGCTTCATTCCCTTCGGAAATCATCCAAAAGTTCATATTTTAACTTTTATAAAAAATATTTAATAAAAGATTAATTAGCCCTTATTAATGTTTGGTATCCTTCTCTTTGACATGAAGATAATTATGGACGTCCCCGATCATATAATTAGATCAGGGGACATACTAGTCCCGAATATGATTATACGAAACATTTAGCGTTTAAAGAGAAAGCGTTTAAAATACGTAATCAAATAATAGATCACAAAGATGGAAAACGAAGTTAAAACAGTGGCGCGGTGTGGGCGTTGGGGGGAAAAGGCCTTCAGGCGGAAGATTTCGTTACTAACCCGAAAGGACTTTTCTTGTTTTTCCACGAGATACCTCTAGTTACCGGGATATGAAATCGACAGAAACTTTCTGCTGTCCATCTGCGTTGAATAATCCGATAATCCTGCGGTAGGAACGTTTGCTCAAGGAGCAGAAGACCAGAAAAACTTGCTTCTGTTTGACATGAGGGTTCTTTTTTATGGAGTTGCAACAGTTGTGGCTTTGACAATGGGTTTAAAGATGTTGATCCCTGAAGGCAAATTTCATGTAGGATATAGGTACCTATACGCTCCTTGTTGGTACAAAAAGTACTTAGGAGAACGATATCTCACTGGAGGGCGGTAAATGACCTCCAAGTACGTAAAACTTCCTTCATATTTATACCTATGTGACATTCGACTAAAAAGTGTCACTGGCCACGATTTTCGTTAGTGGCTCTTATCCAGCAACAAAAGCTAAATAAAAGCTTCTCAAAAAGTGGGTTCTGTATAGACCTGTCCACTAACACTCACTTCCCAACTTCCCAGCACCATCCCCTACATTCCTCCATTTCCTAACACTCATTCATCACCTCCTAGACTCTTCACTTCCTTCAAGGGAGGTGGGGAGATGTGAGGGGTGGAGGTGTGAGGGATGGAGAAGTAAGGGAGGTGGGAAGCTACAGTTATATATAGTAGCAAAAATGTTCTAAATCCATCAAAAAATTAAAAACCCAACAAAGTCTCCCAAGTACTTCAAAATAAACCAAAACCCAAAAAGTTTTGCATTTTTGACTTTGCTGGATTTCCACACCTTGTTAGCGTATGAATTCAGAATCCAGCAAAAGTGGTCTCAATCCATCGACCTCCAGCCCGTCCTGGCGACATTAGACAAGTAATGGCGGTTGGAGGAGGTGAGAAGATGGTCAAGGAGGTATGGGAGTTGGTGGGACAGTGGTACCCGGTTTGGGGAGGTGAAAGGAGTGTGAAGGAGGATAGAGGAGTTTATGGGAGGTGGTGTAATGTTAGGGTTGGTATTGGGGAAGTATTCGGAATTAGCGAATAGGTACCATGTTGAAGAAACTTAAAAATGGGCTGAAAGTCTACTAGCAACTAGATTTCATTTTGCTTAGGAATTGAGAATTCAGTCAGTTTTTCTGAAGTCGCTGACCCCATTTTTTCGCATAAATTCATCAACATTTTCATCAAAATTCAATATTCATCGAAGCTTTTTGCATTTAGGAAACGTTTTTGAATTCAGAATTATATTTTTCACAAGAACGGATGGAATAAATGGTTTTAAAAGAGAAAATGGCTTCAAACATTCGGGAATCGTGGAGAAGAAAAACTTTTCAACTTAACTCTTGGTATGTAAAGTTGAATTTAAAACCTTTTTCTGCAAAAATACGACGGAAGCGAAGCAAATTGATTAGTTTAAGGGAAAATATATGGTTCGTCCCCAAAACTATAAAATTCATCATTCCCTTTACCCTGGATGCTTGAATCCATCATCCCCTATCAAAATAAAATCCTCGGTACGTCCCTGAAGGAAAGTAGTAAAAAATAAAAAATAAAATAAAAAATATATTGACCAAAATAAAACTACATAATTTTCAAATTTCAAAGTATAAATTAATTGTTTTTAAAAATATACAAAATTTTACAAGAAAAAAACTATTTACATTTGTTTTACTTACAAAATATTTTAAAGTTTTGGAACAGTTCAATCCTTAATCACAGAAAATTGTTGAAACTTCAGTCTCGATAAAATTGTTATTTTTAAAACATAGTGGTAACGAAGTAGGCACAGAAATGTTGGATTTATCTGATGACGGTTTGAAGGTTTTGGGGGATCTGAGGTCTGTGGTTGATCTGCGGATGGATCGGGGTGGGCGAATGAATTTTGTGAGCCGGCGAATGGATCGAGTGAGTCGGCGAATGGATCGAATGGGTCGGCGAGTGGATCGAATGCGTCGGCGAGCTTTTCGCTTCGGATTCTTTCTGCGGCGTGCATTGTTCGTCTTTATTCCTATTCGAGCATGACCTGAGGCAAGTGCATTTCTGATCTCCGCCACCACTTTCTTCTTTTTTGTGCTTCACTCTTCTATTCTGGAACCAAATTTTGACTTGCTTTTCCGAAAGTCGAAGACATGTTGCTATCTCGATTCTTCTTAGGCGCGAAAGATACATGTTGCTGGAAAATTCCCTTTCTAATTCTAACAACTGGGTACTTGTGAATGCCGTCCGGATTCTTTTGCTGCTTCCAGACTCATCACCGGGTTCTTCGCTCGAACTTCTTTTCACACCGACAGAATAATCGTCTAAAAAATCATAACAATAAAAAAAAATTAATTTAAAAAAAAGTACCTTTTGGAGGAGGAGATGGTGTCAAAGCAGGTTTGATGTCTTCGGAACTTTTGATGGCTTTCGGACGTATTGGCTCCTCCCAATTTGGCGGAGGGCTCCAGTAAGGCCTGTAATAAGGAGGCATCAACGAGAAAAAATATCCAGCCGGAAAAACAGGCGTCGGCGCCGGCGGTTTCGTCCCGATGAGCGAATCGACGAAAAACGAACGTGACATGATTTCCCAATTCTTCTGCGTTCAAGTCACTCTAAACTTTAACTGGCGAAATTCTACCCTCGTCTTGTCCCTATACTCGAACTATCCCCACCCCTAAATAGTTACCACCCCTCCTTCTCTGAAAAAAAAAATGCGAGGGTTGTAAACAGCTATTAGTCATGGAGGGGTGCCTCTGAAGTAGGCAAGAGAGAGAGAAAAATATTGTAAACACACACAAAGGAAACACGGTCGGCAATATTACGGATCAATGACCATCATAATGTGATGTATAGTACTTGAGCATTGATTAACAAGAGCTGTTTGGTGTTATGTTTCTGTGCTTAATGAAAAGGTCAAAACATACCTTTGGGCATTATAAGGCTAATTGAAAAAACTGTCAAATGCGGTTAAAATATCAACCGAAAATAATTAATCCTCTGGAGGACTCTCGAAAGGTTTCTATGATAAGGCGTCTGGAATAGTTTGATCAGGCAACGCTTACTGGTTCTGTGGGTTTTGGGACTGATAGAATGTTATGAGATGATATTGTCAATACTATAGATCATGTACAGGTGATCTTTTCTTCAACCTTTAATTTTATTGTCCACACCTCGTGTTTCTTTTTGTATCCACTCCCTCATCCATCGTTTTCTTGTCTTTCTTTGGGTGAACGACATCGATCATTCCTAGTGCTATAATTGTGGACAAGCATGCTCTTTTAGGTAGTCAATGCTCATGCAGTAATAAAGGAGGGGGATTTGGTGTTTGTGGAGAAGTCTGTAGAGCCTTGAATTTTGCGAAAGTTGTTTATTACTTGATGAGAAATTGAATAAAATCGTGTTTGAGGTGATTTTATTGTCTAGCGTTGGACATACGTCATGGGCTTCCAATTCGATTTTCCCTGCATTAATAGCATTGCGGCTATGAAATTTCAAGTGGTCACATTCCAAACTGTCAAAATTCTCTTTGTTGTCGTTCCTAATAATATGTCAACCGTATTATTTGGATTCCTCTCATAGCATTAGCATGAAAGTCTTTGTCCGAGGTTTTTTTTAATAAAGGGACAATCAGAAACGCATTCGAAACTTGGGTGAAGTAACCGAAGAAATATTTAATAAACGTCATCAACCCCTTGGAGGACACAAAAAAGGGGTTCGAAACGAAGAACCGCCTTCGACACGCCCATGCAACCAATGAGTGCCCTGCCCTTCGAGAAAAATGAAATATGGCCGTAGGGGCTCTTCAGTAACGGCTCTCTGTTCCGAAAACAAACCCTCCCCTACCCACTAGAGCGATCTTAATTACAAAATTAAATTAAATACCATACATCAAACATATTTTTCCATCTTCCATAAAGGGTGCACTGTCAGGAGGACAATGAGGGAAAAATCAAGATCGAAATCACTTTTGATTTCTTTGAAAGATTGCTTACCACTTATTTAACCCTAAGGGTTATCCCAAAATCATTCAGCCTTAAATATTACTTCAAAAGCACCTTTTGTATCATTCTAAACAGCGGCAATTTTTTTTTCAAACCCATTGTACCCATTATTATCGATGACGATCAATACTTTACATCCGATAGAACGAAATAAATAAAAAAATTTCGAGGGTTGCTGTTTAAAAATGAGAAATCAAAATTTAGTGTTGCGGTGGTAGTTTGTATGGGCTTGTGAAGATGAAGCTCATGATGGCTGCTGAAGAGGATGGCATAATGCTGAATGCTGAGAGACTAGAACGGAGATGTCATGATTCATGAAAGAGACTGGAGATGGGCCATAAAATATGCCTAATATCTACTAACGAGGAGATGGACTGACTGCTGCAAATGTGAATTCTCTTTTGTATGTATGTATAGCGCTGCGGAATGGCCTGGAAACTTGTTTTGGTGATTTTGGTGCTTTGGGTGATTTTGGTGATTTGGCTGGTTTGGTGGTTTTGGTGGAATCATTACGTAGAGGTAGGTTAGAGGTACCTAGGTAGGCGTCAAAATTGTCCTAAGAATTCAGTTTTTTTACTAGGTATAAAATATTTTTTTGCTTGACCTAGCGGACTGAATTCTAACACCAAATTTTATTATAAAATGATGAAATTTAATGATGTGGCTGATGAGAAGTCTTCTCACAAAATACAAAAGAAAAGAGAACCTGAACGTATGCAGGGAGAGAAAAGGGACAAGTTTAAAAGGAAAATTATAGCTTTTAAAACGTACATTTTAAACGTCGGAGAAAAAAATGAAAAGGAAGAAGATAATAAATCGTAATAAATAAGAGTTTGACTGGCACGCGTTCTTGTTAGGCTGATTGTGGCCGAGTCATTCCTAAATAGGCTTCCACTTCCGTTTTTGTCTCAAAGGGTCCCCCCCGTGACAATCGCCCTAATAAAACCCGGGGAAGCCATTGTTTGGCAACAGTTTTTTTAAAATAGAAAGAGAACGGTGGCACGCCTACTACTTCCGGCCGCGTGCCCGCCCTGGCACCTTCTTCCCCCGAGGTGTGAATCATCCACGGGAAAAATAAAAGGCGAGGGTTACTCTCAACACCTCTAATTTAATGCTTCAATTGTTCGCGATTAAAAAAGGAGAAATAATGGTGGGAGCCTCCTAAACCCTGGGAAACTTTTCATACAATATGAGTTTAATAAAGTTAATATTCTCCATTAACGCCTCCCCATCAATGCTAATGCTCATCCTAACACACCTTCTGTAGATAATCCTCTATTAATTGATATTTGGGACATCACCTTCAAGTTTCCAGCGATTTAGCTTTTAATAAAATTAGTGCTTGAAACTGGAAAAAATTTACAGAGTAGTGCTTTAGTCAAAATTCAGGGTCGGATAGGTAAACAATAATACCGGCCCATCCCCCACCCTTGGGAATATCAAAAAGTCTTGAAAAGCTTAAAAATCAAGATATAAGTGGCCATTTTGTCGCAAACGAATGAAATCTAGATATATGGGGCCACTCGTGTTTAAAAAATGATCAAGCTAAAAGGGGCCCTTTTCGTAGTAAAGGAACAAAATCTGGTTAAAAGGGCCCTTTGTGCCCAAAAAAGATCAAAAACCTACCTAAAAAGGGCCCCTAGTTTCCAAAAAGGATTAAAAATCAAGATATGTAATAAGGGCTCCTAGTGTCCAAAAAGAATGAACATTCAAGCTAAAAGGGCCCCTAGTGTCTAGCAAAGATTATAAATCAAGCTAAAAAGGGCCTTTTCGTCACAAAGAACCATAATCTAGTTAGAAGGGCCCCTTGTGTAAAAAAAAATCAAAACTTACCTAAAAAGAGCCCCTAGTGTCCAAAAACAAAAAACTTAGCTAAAAAGGCCCCCTAGTGTCCGAAAAGGATCAAACCTCAAGCTTAAGGGCCATAGTGTCCAAAAAGGATCAAAATTCAAGCTATAAGGGCCCCTAGTGTCTAACAAAGATTATAAATCAAGCTATAAAGGGCCCTTTTCGTCACAAAGAGCCATAATCTAGTTAAAAGGGCCCCTTGTGTCAAAAAAAAGATCAAAACTTAGCTAAAAAGGGGACTCTAGCGTCCAAAAAGGATCAAAATTCAAAGCTAAAAGGTCCCGTTTTCCCTAGTGTCTAAAAAAGATCAAAACCTAGCTAAAAAGGTCCCCTAGTGTCAAAAATCAAGCTAAAGGGCCATAGTGTACAAAAAGGATCAAAATTCAAGCTAAAAGGGCCCCTAGGGTCCAAAAAGGATCAAGATCCCGGTGGGCCTATCCGACCCTGAGTCAAATTGAAGGATTTGGCGCAAATGAGCTGGTTTGGAAAATTTTAAACAAATTATAGAGTACATAATTCCTTGATTTCGAGCCCATTTTCTTATTTCTCATTTTTGTAAATACCAAAGGTCTGTCTTTTAGTTATGGAAGTGGAATCCCCAAAACGGGAACTTTCTCAAAAAGTGTGTTTTTAACAGCCCTGTTCATTTTCTAGGCGGAACTCTGCCTTGTTCCTGGGCCCAACCTCCAAATGCCCTACCCTGTATATGGTGCAAATTTGGTGAAAATCGGTCGTTTTTTACCAAAATCTCCATTTTTGGGGTAGGCGGAACGCTGCCGCATTTTTAGCTCCAACCTCCTAATGCCATACCCTGTATATGGTGCAAATGTGGTGAAAATCGGTGGTGCTATACCAAAATCTCCATTTTTAGGTGTGACGAAACGCTTCCTCGTTCCTAGCCCCAACTTCCTAAGTGTTAAATTTAAATCGAAAAGTCACGATATCGATCGAACTAACCATATTTGACCAATTTCCCAGCGACATATTGAATGATGCGACTCTCAATATGAATGATTAAGTTTAATTCATTGAATTTTGTTAGCTTACAATTAGGTTTTATTGGGTTTGCGAATAGAAAGTGATGACTGGTGGCCGCACGTCGAGGGGGTTCCCAAGCGGGGGATGATAAAAAGGAGGAAGAAGGGTCTGTTAATAGCATCCCTTAATAATAAAACGCAAAATAAATCAAACAAAACTTTAAAATAAACTAAGGACTTTCCTGATTTCTGAAAACATCTGCTCTTCGTGCTATTTCTATTACTTCGCCTTAAAAACAGGTTTACCCTCCAGGCAATGGAGCGTCGATAAAGACCAAAATTTTGTGAACAAAACCACTAAACAAACCCTCTTTTCTTCATTTTTCAGGGGAAAAAACCCTCGTATGACAAAAAGTATCCATTACCGCTAATCCTGGAGTATTTGTCACGTAATGCGCTCGAGGGTTTTTGTGCCCTTTTCTATTCAAAAGTTTCCCACCCCAGGTAACGTTATAGTAGATCTGGTCACACTTAAGGTATTAGCGGTTAGATACACGTGCCAAATGCCGAGTTGTGGGAGTATCCCATTGTCATTTGAAACTTTTGTTGACCACTATTTATTTATCCAAGGAAATATTTCGAGAGGGCCATCCTGGAATTGAGCTTTGGAGGCCTAAACATGAGATCAGGAACTTATTAACAGGTCAAAGGACGGACAAATTGAATCTATTGGATGAAGCACCACCTATGTGGGCGATATTGCCTATACCGGCCAATATCCAGGGGCTATTCATTGTCAACATGTTAAATATTAATTCGAGACGGTTCTCCCTCATTCCCAGTAAAAACGTCCGGGTGTTTATTATAATACTCTTTTTCCCTCCCCCCAACGGGATTCTATTGAGTATTCGTCAAAGACTCTCTTTTGAAACGGATTTCACGCACTCTAGTGGCCTCCTAATGAATTGCCGCGATGACAATGGATTGAAGGGGGAGAACAGATTCAATATTGCCTTACTCCTCTACCCTCAGACAGTGAACATTTATCGCTAATCTATTGTCGCTGGAAATTAAATTATGGGCGACATTAATTGCTACACGTCATTCCTTTTTTTTTCTTCGTTCCCCACTTTTTCTTATCGTTTACACATGTCCCCCGTTCATAATGAAACTAATGTACCGAACTGACTAATTTGCAATTAAAGTTGGCGTTTTAATAAATTAGAGGATGCTTTTAAAAAAAGGTTCACCACAGACATAAGCGTATAAATGTCCACCCTATATGATTAAATTCTATGGAAACTCACTGGCGCGGGCGTTTAATCTGGCTTGAGTAGCTCTCCGGGTAATAAGTTTCGGGTCATTTATTTAGCTTGACAATGAAAAGGTTATATTAAAAGAGAAATCCACAACGTAGCCTTGCGAAGCAGCAAATGTCTGAAAAATCTGGTATAGCTCGTTATCTACCTGGTTTGTAATCTACCATAGAAGTACATAGTTACCAAAGAGTTAAGAGTGGTATCTGGAGACGAGCATGAAAGTGGACCCAAAAAAAGTGCGTTTTCTCAGTTCCTTTTATCTCTATCGTCTTGAAACTTTCAGGGCTTTTTCTCATTACATTAAAGAAGATTTGTGGAAATTTTCGAGGCAATTGGTCCACAGGAGATACAAAAACGGAGGAAAAAATTTCCAAGCCCGATATCCATTTGGATATCGAGGAGGGTGAGCACGTTTGAAATCGCCAATTTGCATTATTATCGCTCTGAACTCTCTGAAATTTGGTAGACCGTAAAGACCACTGGAAGGTGGTCAGGTAACACATTAGAGTCTGATGATCAGACCACTAAAAGGTAGGTGCCAATAATTGTATATCCCTTCGTAAATCGATATCCCAATATCACATAGTCTTATTTGATACCTACAACAATAATCTGCTCATATGAGTCATAAACTTGGTTTTCGACAAATAGAAAAAGTGTAAAAAACATTTTTATTAGACAAAATTGAACAATGAATGAAGGAAAAAATAAATCGAAAAATACGCGTAGAAATTCTTTGGTCCACGAAAACTCAGGAAGCAAAATGCATAATCTGAAAATGTATGTATTTATCAAGAAAAACGTTGAATTATCTAACTTACTAGTTTGAAAGGGCTGCCTTTATTATTTGCATATCTTCCTCGATTTCTTCTTCGGTAAGCATGAATACATACGAATGGAAGTCGCTTTGGTAGTACTCGTTCGTTTTAGGAAGAGGTTTCGGGCGTTTTCGGACGACCACTTCGCGTCGTTCTTCGAGGTACTTTTTGAACTTTTGAGTAGTCCGGAAATAAAACTCGTCCTGGGGAAAAATGGTTAGGGTCCGGAAAAATGTTGGATAATTTACTTCTTGTGTGTTGATAGGGAGCAAAACTCGATCTTCCGAGTCTCTATCGTCGTCAGGGTCGTAATGGTAATTGTCTTTGGTTGGAGCTTTGTAGTAAGTCGAAGGCTCATCCAAGTCCATGTGATCTGAAGAGTCTGATGATAACTCTATGATCGAATCTTCTGTGATATCTATGATGGAATTATCATCTTTGATTTCTATAATAGACAACTCTTCATCTAAAAAAGAATTAAAAAAACAAACGAGAAGGCGTTATTTTTTAAACGTTTATCCAAGTGTATTGTAGCACGAAGTTTTTAAGTCTCAATTAGAACCTCATATTGAGGTAATTTTGTACAAAAAATCTTATGGAATTTTTTTGAAAATTCGCTAGTTACAAGTAGACATTCAACTTTGAAAACGTTCTGCGAAAATCGATCTTTCGAAGACGAAAATCGATACCTGTGCCAGCTACCTACCACTTCTCGCCATATTTTCACTTTCTTGAGTCGTATCGTCATGAGTAGCATCATTATCATGAGTCTTAGGACTGTCCTGTGCTGAAAAACATAAAAATTGACATAAAAGGTCTGGTCTAGTAGTTATGAAAGTGGAACTCCCACAACGGTTACTCTACAAAGTCAATACTATCTACCTTTTGCCGCCATATTTGCAATTTCATGAGTAGCATCATTATCATGAATCTCAGGACTTTCCAGTGCTGAAAAACGACAAAAATTGAAATAAACAATAACTGCAAAAGTCGATACTTACGAATTCTTGACAAGCTAGCACTTTCATCTGGCGTCGCGCAATGAAAATCGAACACCCCATGTATGGGTGGTGCGTGAAAGTAGCCCGATAAGGGGGGAGCAACTACTTCATTGCTTTTTTGACCACTTTCGTCACTCTTTTTTCCTTTCTTCTTTGAGCTAGAACAAAAAAATTTAATGCAGAACATGCAACATAACTGGGGTACGGCCTAGCGACTCTTATACACCACTAGATCACCAAGCAGAGTCGGCCGAAGTTAGATAGATGACCAGTCCAGTCTTATTCTAAACGCAGTGCTGATTCCCTATCTCCCAACTCAGGGGATTGAGGCAATGACTTTAGCGAGGTATTGCAAAATCCTATATTGTCGTGATCCCCAGAACGCCCTGATCACATATAGGTCTCTAAGCCCGGAGCCTCCATTGCACCGACCTCAATAGCTTGTAAATCCTTTGTAAATCAGCTAAAAATGCAACATAACAATTTCCATCAAGAGACAATCGTAAAGCAATTGAAATACGTTACAGTTGCTCGAAGCTATAAAATATAACTATAACTGCCTGGCATTATATTTGTTCCCCATTGTATATTATGATAATCCTCTAAACTGCCTTAAAAAGTAGGGCAGGGGGAAGACATTTAACTATTGTGTTAACTCGGCATTTCTAAATGGAGACATAACTCCTGCATTATGATTAAATGTTGTTTACCGATGAGATTAGTTTGACGTGATATTTATTAGCTAGGGGAACGTTTCGGACCAGGTAAATCTTCCCAAGGGATCCATTGTTGGCTTTTTTTAACAAGAACAAACAACCCTCGGTCCAATAAATATATTTAACTTGTATTTGTCGATCCTAATTTTTTTCAATCAGATCTCCTACACTTGTACCTGAGAAGAAAGAAGGTAAAAGAGGCCTTTTTTGAAGACACCATAGAGAAACGGTTTGACATGATTTAGATAAGACTTACGGTCTCATAGCAAGAGGATGATCCAGACAAACAATTTGGATTGTACAGGTGAAGAAAGGTTGTGACAGCGGAATGTGGGAAAACTAACAAACGAAAATCACGTTGAGAGCGGAAAAAAATTGAGGATCCTCTTCAACGATGCTTTTAAACTGGGTAAAAACTAGGAGGCTTTTGTTAATGCTATAACCTTGGACGGTAATGTAATCAAAAGAGTTGTGAATCAGGGAAAGAAGAAATAAATAAAGAGCTTCGATATCGAATCAAAGCAGTTTTTTGCATTAATTTTATTATCGCCTTATTCATTAAAACAAACACTGAAATAGTCTGGTAGTTATGGAAGTGGAAATCCCAAAACGGAACTTTCTCAAAAGTGACCTCCTAAGGGGTGCAATGGTCCAAAGGTGAAGATTGGTGGTGTTTTACCGAAATATGCAAAACAAAATTTACCGAACGATGCAGAACTTAGGGAGACTAAAAACACTTTAAAATTTTGCCTAGAGAAAAGTCGTTGGTTATATAATAATCCAAGTTATATAAAACTCATATTTTGGGAAATGGTAGCATTAATGGGATATTACTTGATTTGGACATTATTGTAATGATGACATTTATCCCCGCGAGTTGCATTCAGGGAAAAAAAGATCTTTTAAAATCCCTTTTAACAATTCGAAATCAGACAATGGGACGACGTCGAAAAATAGGAGAAAATCGGATAATATTATAATTGGAGGATATCAGCTGCACAGTTGTACGAATAAGGGTCGAAAAAGGGAATAATATTTTTGGGGTTAAAAACCCCCGAAGTGTCCTGACGACATCTGCCAGGATTTAATGGCGGGGAAACGCGTGCTCTAATGTTTGTCCTTTTCTGTGATTTTTTACACGAAATGGGCATCCCCTCTTTTTTTTTCCGTTCCCCTGGTGTCGTTTTCTGCTAAGAGTTATTTTGTGGGGTAAATTAGCTGTGTGTGATTGTTGTGGGATTATTTTTCGTAAAATTGCTTCCCCGGCATATGCGAATGACGATTGTATTGTAACTGCGGTTGAGTTATGAGGAAAATGCATAATGGAAGAGGAAGTTTTGAAAATATGTTTGTCATCAAGTGTCCTGTAAAGCCAGTGAAATGCAGATGTCACCCTGGGGTTAGCAACTCCAAAAAAAACCTAGGTCACTAACTCTCCAAATTACCAACTGAAAACTCATTGATTGTGGTAAAAAATGCCTTATAATAAGGTCTAAGCCCTTATTACTATACCTAAATTTGAGCGCAAAAGCCGACTTGTTTGTGCAGTTTTAAGAAATCTGAGCTCTCGAGCTCAGTTTTCGATCGAACTGTGCAGTTTTTGTTCCGACTTCAAAGCTGCACAGTTTTCCTGTCCCTGGTGTTGAACTGTGCAAAACGGAGCGTGTGGACCGGCCTTTATTTTTAGAAATCTAAAAATCTGTGAAAGCAAGCAATTCTTCAGTTCTTTCAGCAATGAAATTTTTAGGTTAGGTACTACCAGAGGAACCATCGTTATAGAAATCCCTAAACATTTGAGCGGATTTCCAGCAAAAATGGCCTTTTTCTTTTTATAAGTAGGTGACTGTGTTACCACTGACCAGATTATAATGAAATTCATAGGCGCCGTCAAGGAATTCACCAAAAAAAAACTCTTAAAATTTGAGCCAAATTGGAAATTTTTATGATTTTGACTGAACAAGAATTTGACCACAGACAGACGGACAAGAAACCGAATTTCATCCGAATCATCTAAAATGAAAATGGATTGCGATTCGATCTTGGCCTAAAAACTGTCTTAACCCTAAAGCCTCATTTTGGACGAAATCGAAGATTTGGAATTCATACTTAAAATTATTGAATTTCGTTATTTTATATTATTTAAATTATAGTTACAAACTAATTAATGAGGTTTATACTAATTAATAATAAATTAAAAAATATTACCTCAAATCCAACTCGTCCTGGTCCATCATCTTCGATCAAAGAGGGATTCTGGAATAGGTACTGAATGGGTTTATTTCCCGAAAATTCTCTTGAAAAAATCAGCTAGGAAAACAAAAGACGAATTTTAAAATATTTTTTTCTTTCTTTCTTTCGTCGATATTAATTTTTATTTGTAAATTAAGTTAACAATAGGTAACAATTATAATATTTTAATTAATTATTATTTATTAATTATATTTAAACTAAATATTCGCCATCTGAATATTTTAATTTGTTATTTTGAGATGATTAAATCATAAAATCCACAGCCTTTACAATATGTATTATGATTACTTAAAGCTGACTTTCAAGATGACTTTTCCCGCCAATCTTCCGATCATAAAAAAATACGTTAGGTAATTAACTTTCCCGGGTGGTCAAAGAGATTTTCAAAAAAAATTACGTTTTCAAGCGGGTGTCAGGCGACTGGAATACTGAACCGAAAACCCTAAAAATTATCTAAATTCTAAAGCTTTATTTTGGAACCAATCCAACGATTTGGAATTCACACATAACATTACTGAATTTCTTTATGTTATTTTATACCTAAATTATACAAATTAATTAACATTAAGGGGATTGTAGTTACTTTGAAACAGCTGATCCGGATCACCTTAAATATTACGTTATTTTGAACTGTTATTTTTGCGGAAAACGTCCCATATCTTTCACTGAAATCAATGACGACTGCCGTTTTTAAAATTTAATCTTTTTTTAGCGGATTTTTTTTTTAAACTTTGATTGATTTACGATATTAAGTATTGATGGTGTGACCATTGATGTTTAAAGAGCTTACCTCGGAGAAAATGAGATGAGAATGTATACCTATAAGATAAAGATGGAATTTCATAAATGAAGTGTTAGATGACCCTGGAGTTAATTTTTTCCTCTCGCGAGCACAGCCCTAAATTTTAAGAAAGTTAACTTTTACAAATTACTCCTGTATTCGCGAGAGAAAAAAATTAACTCGAGGGTTATCCAACGCCTCGTTCACAGGTCTCGTAAAATTTCAAATTTCATCTTTGTTAAAGATCATTGTACAAACAACAATCAACAATAAAACAAACGATTTTATCAAAATTTTAAATTGGAAAAGGTAGATTTTCAGAACAGTAAACAAGTTAAAAATAAATAATGTAACCTTATTGTAACCTCATGCAAGTTTATTAGGAAATGGGATGTGTTGCGATTTCATCGGTACCTAATATTTGAGCTGCTCCGGATCAGCTGTTTTAAAGTAACTGGTTCGTGGTCCAAGTACCCGATCTTTACCGTATTAGTTAATAATATTTAATAACTCAAGCAAAATAAATAATGAAACTTACACAAAATATCACCTCAAATCTAACGAGTCCACTATCTTCGATCAAAGAGGTTTTGGAATACTGAATAGGTTTTTTTCCAAAACAAATTCTTTAAAATCAGCAGGAAAAGCAAAAGACGAATTTATTTATTTATTTTTTAGTTTCTCAATTGTTAATTATAATAAACTAATTACTTATGAATATTAACTAATTATTTAATCATAAAATCCACAGCCTTTACAATATCTATTATGATTATGATTACTAAAAATCAAGACTTTGATTCAAGATGACTTTTAAGCTGACTTTTCAAGATGACTTTTCCCGCCAAGTATAAAAATACCTAAAATAATTAACTTTCCCTCGTACCCGGGTGGTCAAAAAAATTTTACCATATACAGGGAAGGCCTAAGGAGCCCCCCCCCCTCCACAAAAAAAGTAACAGTTTTCTTCGGTGGAAAACCACCGATCTCCATCAAATTTTCACCATATACAGGGTAAGACCTTGGGAGATAGGGGCTTGTAAAGCGGCAGCGTTCCGCCTCCCCCTAAAATGAAGATTTTGGTAGAAAACTACCTATTTTCACCAAATTTACATTATACAGTGTAGGACCTTAGGAGGTTGGGACTAGGAAGTGGGAGCGTTCCGACCAGCAAATGGACAGAAAGAAAACCCAGTTTTTAAGAAAGTTCCCGTTTTGGGGGTTCCACTTCCATACTACCAGACCTTTTTGGACGCTAGAGATATTCCAAGTTATATATTTTGTTATTTTATTATTATATTCGTTGAAAATGTTTGGAGGTGTGGATTGAATGCAAATAGCATTAGTAGTAAATGTGTAGGGCTACCTGAAAAATGGAGGGGGTGGTCATTTTATGCTCTAATGATTTTGAAGAGGTTTTCATTCAGTAAAGGCGACAAAAGGCAAAGGCTCTAATGTCAAGAGGTTTCATTCATCCTGTTTTTCATTCATACCGACTAAATTCCCTCTTTTTTCCTCTTTTTTTGTGAGTGTCCGCCTTGTAGAAGTTATGAAATGATCTTCAGAAGCCGGGATCGAATACTATTTGTATGGGGACAATGGGGTGCACCTGGTGCCGCCTTTTCGAGAACCAGTTGGACCCAAAGGTGCCGAAAAGTTTTGACTCGGATTATGGAGATTAGAGGTTTTCGACCAAATTAGGGGTGGGAGTTTTGGAAATTATTTAAGGATCAAAGGATTAAGGCTTGTTTTGATGTAGCCGCCATTATAGTTTGAGTTTCAAAATATGTTTTGACGTTTACTAGTGATACCCAGCGACGAATGAACCTGGCAGACGCTATTTTGCACCTTTTAGCCCATATTGCGCCCTGGAAATCTCTATGTTGCCAGTTTGGGTGATCTCCTTTTTTGGTGCCTAATCTGGCAACCATGGCGATTGGCCAATTTTGCTGACAATGCATTATCATCGACAAGTTTGCATCACGAATCCCGAAGTAATCCCGTTGGATTTTGTGCCATTCTTTCCCGTGTCTTCGAAAAATGAATGACTTCTTTATGGTGAAAAGGAGTTTTGCCGCTTGAGTAGTCCATTGAAAAACGTTAGGGTATCTCTTGTTAACAAGGCGTTAAAGAGTGGCGGTACATTCGGGACCGAAAAAGAGGAAAAGGTTTCCCAGGTGTCTGCTCTTTGTCGATCAACGCCCACCACTTAGCGAAAAGAAAGGGAATGCACCCTACGATATATCATTTTCAAGTATCTTCGACCTAGACCGAAAAATTTGTCTTCAAAGAACCTAAAGACGGTCGATACTGACGAAAACTCAAGAGGGCAATTTCGACCTAATGGTCACCACCTGAAATCCAATTCTTTTTCGACGTCAATTCGTCTTGGAAAAGAAAATAAAAAACTCAAGTTCAGCGAATGATTTCTCCCGAAAGTAAGAAAATTTCGTTCCCGTAAAATTAGAGACTAAACAGGAGCATCTCTGAAATTGATTGTAGGGCTACTTTCCCATTCCCCTGCTGCCTGAATGCACCACATTCCCAGACGGTAACTCGAATTTCCCCACTAATCTGTGTTTCCACTCTCCTAACCCTTTGGATTAGAGACTTATGCAAACTATTACTACTTGACTTTTGAAAGCTCATCAGAGTTCAATAATCTTTAATTTTGTACTTCGTAGTCAAGTTGCCCGAACCAACAGTTTTCGAGCTAGAGGACCAAAACTGAAAAAAAGTGCAGAATTAGGACTTTTTTCAAAATGGAGGACGAAGCACAGCAACTTCAAATTGTTTGCATTATAATTTATAGTTTCCATTTTGAAAAACCAGTCCCAATTTGGCACTTTTTCTAGCTCGAAAACTGTGGATTCGGGCAACTTGACTACCAAGTACTTTTGTACTTGGTAGTCAAGTTTTCAGTCTTTAATTTTTTAAAGATTTGAACCTTTTTCAAATTTTGGATGATGCAAACTCCGAAAAATCAATGATTACAATAAAAGAAATCAGGTGCATTTTGTGCAAATTGTGGTGCATTTTTGGTGTTTTTTACCTCTTTTTTCCCATTTTGTATACTCTTTTATCAGGTAACCTCCTAGATCCATAAAGCTGTACCTTCCCCCTTTATTTCCCACACCCCAAATGAAGATGTCACAATAAACCTTTTTAAAATTTCGTATGATGATCCCACATATCCCGATGATTCCATTATTTCACTTATTTTATAAATTATTAAATTATGAGTGAACAAGAAATAGAATCTTAATTTGCAAAAATTGGCCCACAAGCAGGATTAGAACCCGTGTCATTCAGTTTACTAGACCAATGCCTCAACAATAGTGGGCCAATTTTTGCAAATATTTTGCTTATGCAAATGTTTAAAATTCCCCCAGAGTTGGGTACTCCCCAATATCTTCAAAATGGGATGGAGGGTTTCTTAAAAGACAATTTTTTTTTGTTAACTATAGATTTATTTGATTATTATTACATAAACTCTCAATGCAATTAAAACATTAACTAAACAAAACTACAGGAAGTAATCCACAAAATTGATAAAAAGAAAAGAAAAAAAAATTAATATTTACATCTCCTAAGGTGCTATTTACAAAATAATTTACACTTAAATTCATAATATTTTATCTGGTACAATTTTAAACATAAATCCCATTCTAGAAAGAGGGGGAAATCGGTAATAAGACAAACTATTAATTTTTATTAGATTAATACAAATCTAATTAATAGTTTGTTCCTATGTCATAGATGAGTGGAAGGAATTGAAAGTCACTTTTGTCAACTTATCAATGTAAAGGAAAAAGTCCCACCTGCTGGACTGTCATAAATTAAAGTTCTCTATCAAAGGAAAAAAATAAAAATAAAACAAGTAAAAAACTTGTATTTTTCCACTCATGTAGGACATAAAGAAAATTTTAGGTACATTTTTTATATTTTATTTATCTATTTACAAGATTTATATACAGCAAGATGTTTGAATTTAAAATTGATATTCTGTAAACATTATATTGACAGGGTCACATTAATAAAATATTATTGTCTATAAAGTATAAGTTTTTTTCGACGACTAATGGTGAAGTGAAGAGAAAAAAGAAGATTCCTTCGCTATAGGTTTAAAAGCGTAAGTGTGGTTTGAACTTAATCATATGCCTAAAAGAATCAAAATTAGTATTTTTAGTCAAAAATTAAAGGTTTTAGTCTTACTTGTCTAGTTTTTCCCAGAAAACCATAAGAGATGCTCGATCCAAATGCCTTTTAGTCCTTGAAAGTTGGAGGACGCAAACTGCCCAGCGTGCGACGTTGTTGTCCAATTTCATCTCGTCGTATTTTAAATGGAAAGCGCAGACTATAAAAATTAAAATTAATATTTTGCCTCATTTTTAAAATATGGTTACTTTTTGAAAAGATTTCGACAGGATTTCCATTCCAAGGCCATCCTTTGAACTGCCAAGCTGGGCCCATGACAAAGACTGCGACAACACGGTCCCAATCGGTTTGACTTAGTTTGCCGGGGTTGTCGATAACCCGGTATGGTACGGTCAGGTTACCGTCTTTTCGCCTCTGAAGTAAAACTTCATTCGCACGCTTTTCCCCGAGTTGTTTCTTTTCTTCTGTACTCACATATCTGAAAATAAATTATTAGAATGGCTTTAAAGATTGTCATTGGCATCAAAACATAACAAGAATCACTTAAAGAAATGAAGGTTGTAAGACCATTATGTGTTGGGAGCTTCCCTAGTTTAAGTGTACTAGAGTCACTATAGCCAGGGGCGGACTGGGACCTTAGGGTGTGGGTGGGTTTCAGTTACGGGCGCAGAAAATGATATTTTTATGGAAAAAATTAGGGAAATAAAACTTTTCATTCTGAAAATTAGGCATCATAAATGTTGATTTTTGTGGGTTTTTTGACGAAAATCTAGGATCTAAAAATGTTGATTTAGGTTGTTTGACCGAAAATTTGGCTTTCAAAATGTAGGATTTTGGGTTTTTGCGAAGTATTTGGGGTTTAAAGATGTTCGTTTTGAGGTTTTTCACGAAGATTGGCTTTTATAAATGTTGATTTTGAGGTTGTTACGAAAAATTTGGGCTTTACAAATGTTGGTTGATGGTTTTTCACGAAGATGTGGCTTTATAAATGTTGATTTTGAGGTTTTGTGGACGAAAAATTAGGATTTAAAAAGTGTTGATGTGACAAAAATTTCGGGCTTTAACAAATGTTGGTTTGAGGTTTTTGGACGAAAATTCGGCTTTAAAAAATGTTGATTGGGTTTTACGAAAATTTGGGCTTTACAATGTTTGGTTTGAGGTTTTTCAACGAAGATTTGGTTTAAAATGTTGATCTTGAGGTTTTTTGAGAAAATTAGGATTTAAAGTGTGATTTGATGTTTTGACGAAAAATTGGTACTTAAACAAATGTTGATTTTGAGGTTTTTGACGAAAATTTGGGCTTTACAAATGTTGATTTTGAGGTTTTTGACGAAAATTTGGCTTTTTAAATGTTGATTTTGGACAAAAATTAGGCTTCATAAATGTTGATTTCGAGGTTTTTTTACCAAAATTGGGCTTTACAAATGTTGTTTGAGGTTTTTCAAGAAGATTGCTGTTATAAAGTTGATTATGAAGTTTTTGGTCGAAAATTAGCTTCATAAGTGTGATTCGACGTTTTTGACGGAAATGAGCTTTACAAAATGTTGATTTTGAGGTTTTTCACGATAATTTGGCTTAATTAATGTTGATTTTGAGGTGTTTTTGACGAAAATTAGGCTTTATTAATTTTGATTTTGAGGTTTTTCACGAATTTTTGGGAATATTTGCCAAAAAAAATAAAAAAATAAATAAATACATAAAAAATAAAAATAACCCAGGGGCCTCTATGTATTCTCGGGGGGCGCGGGTGGGTTCTGTCCACCCGCCCCCTCCGGGCCAGTCCGCCCCTGACTATAGCAGCAGGGTGGCAAATGAGGACCTCAATAAATCTTAACTTATTACACCACCAGAAGCCTTAGCCTCTTACTGACACATTATCAGGCCAAAAAGGTCAATTGTGACCAAAGTAGCATCAAAGGTAAATTCTAAAGTAATAATTACCTCAAATCTTGAAGAATTTCCTTAGCATTATACATAGTTATAAGTGACGAGTTTGCCGAAGGGATGACAATTATAGGCGTCCTTGAAACTCGTTTATTCTGCATAACCGAAGCATTCAATCTCGCCTAAAACGAACCATTGAATCAAACATAAAGAACGAAAAAATCAAAACTAACCTGAGCATTCGACACAACAGGACTAGGATTAGTTTGAGGTGGATTTTGAGGATGATGAGCTGGAGTGATCGTAGGAGGCTTCTTCGGCTGATTACCCTCGGTCACCGATTTAAGCGTCATCCCATGATACGTTCCCATAGTATCAATTTTAAATCCCTCGGTTTCTAAACAACGATTTTAAATAAACATCAAATAATAAAAGAATTATTATACCTTCTCTTTGACGAACAAAACGTTCCTGATCGTACCGATTATATACAGCAGGCTGTGGTACTGCTTTGATTGGATTGGTCCTAGGAGTGACAATCGGTGTCGGCTGTGGTGGCCTATGTCTACCTTCTTCTCTAGCTCTTATCGTTTGAAGAACAGCAAAGACATTTTTGGCAAATATCTAAACAAAATTCATCATCATCAACAGCAACATTACAAACAAATCTTTACCTTTCCAGTGCTTTGAAGAATGGTCGTCCGCGTCCGCCATTGCCTTTCCCTCGACATTATATCTTTGGTGAAGCCAACATCAAAGTCGTACATAACTTTAAGATCAGAGCCAAGCTGTAAATCATCTTGACTTTTGATCGTAATCCTTTTAGTCGCCAAACGTTTCGCTTTGATTTCAGCGATTTTTTCCACAGACATCGCATCCGACAATGACCTAATAAAACGTTAAACCAAAAAAACAAAAGCTTTATTTCATCATACTTAATATTAGTGACAGTAACTGAAGTTTCTTTAGGGGCACCAAGACGTGCGGCAAGCTGCTGTTTACCCCTTTGAACCTGATTTTCTTCCAGTCGAGGCTTCTTGGCAAGATTCTCGACATTATCTTCGGCCATACGTTTGACCTGGGTCGGAATCTCCAAAGGAGCACTTTTGTCGATATTTGCCGAAGTGACCGTCTCTCCATTAAGGTAGGCGAGCAAATCCCTTCTATCAGGACGACGCACCACTGAAGTATTCTCCGACTACAACAAAACTCAATAAAAACCCAAAACCCAACAATCCAAAACTTACGGTCGCTTGTTTAACATAAGCTGAATGACTAAGCTGGACATTTTTGAGCAAATAAAGTAGACATTCCAGCGTATAGTATTCTTTGGGCGCTCTATCCTTTCCAGTGCTACCAAAAACAACAATAAACCAAAAAAATAACCACAAAATCATATCTTACCTATATACGATATAATTGGTTTTGACGTTTTTAGGCCAGGAGAACTCTCCAAATATAATATTTCCATCTTTTTCGATTATTTCTTTCTTATTGACGTTGTACTGCCTCAAAATGCTCAAAGGATCAGCCATGGTTTAGCCTAGCAAATAAACGCGTTACTTTCGAAATGTTGGATATTTACGTTCCTTACCTGATAATAGATGACTTCCGAGGACTTTTCTGAATTTAATTTAGGATACGAGAAGCGTAGAAATTGGATAAAAGTTGTCACATATGCGTAAGAAGAAAATATTTACTTCCAGAATGGTCTTTCAGTGAAAACGTGTTTATACTACTACTAGCGCATTCTGGACACCCAAGCGGAAACCATTGTAAATTTTTCCCGCCATGGAAGGGAGGCTAAGAACATAGACTAAACACACCAATAAACATATAACTAAATTGTATATCAAGTAAAAAAGTGAAAAAATACAACATAAACAATAGTCTCTCTGTGGTTTAGTTCTTCCGGTTCCCCTAGTCCCCTCGATCAAAGCTTTAGGAATTGTAGGTAATTCCTCAAATTTCCTCTTAAACTTAAATTGTCAAAATATCCCTTTTCTACACAATTTTTCGTTTCCTCTATTTTCCAAAGAAATCGTCTGTAAAATCATTCACTAAACACACGTGTGTTTAGTCTATGGTAAAATAAAGAAAAAGAGTAATAAAATACTTCAAAAGGTTAAAACAATTTCGTTTATCAATGTGGTAACACTGAAAACTACGTAATTTTGTGCACAGTTTACAGCAACGGCACCATAGAGCACAGCACCATCGACATTCGACACTTGGTTCATGGTTATTGGTTGGTCTGCTTGGTCAACACTCATCAGGCATTGGGTGTTCAAAGTCCAAACTGCGACTGTGTCCTTTATTTTGCGTGGATAACACGCGGTTAAAAATAGCTTGAAAATATAATATTATAAATCGTGATATACTGCCCGACTTTTTCAAGAATCGAAGATGGTTGCCGTCAAGTATTTGATTCTCGCCTTTTCGTTGCTGTCTGCCGTTCAATGCGGACCGCTGGCCGCCGGCATTTGCTACGCTGGTAATTTACAAAATTATGTCCAATATTGTTTTCTATAATAATTTTTAGGTTGCGGCGCCCTCGTAACGGCCTGCTTCGCGGCGGCAGGATTTATCTTTGGGACTGTGCCGGGTGCTCAGATCGCCGCCGTTCCGGCACTCACCGGCTGCAACACCGCATTCGCTGCATGTGAAGCCGCCTGCGTCGCCGCCCTCCTCGTACCGACTCCATAAGGTCTTCGTTCTTTTTCAATTTTGTACTATGCTTTTCCTTGAAATGTTCTTGAATAATAATTAAACTTTGATTTTTATTATTAGCTTCGTTTTATTTCATCTTGTCATAAGTTTTTTGGGTAATAATAAAGTATGTTAAACAGAGTAAAACCATCGATGTATATAAGTTACTAACTTATATACATCGATGGGTAAAACGCTTTTGAATTTCTTGGGACATTTTAAAATATCTATCAAAATGCATTTTGACGCCTTCAGACTCTCAGCTTGAAGCATACAAGTTTCTCTATTCTCATTTTTATCAATCTGCATTGAATGGCCAATTCTTTGATCTTTTATCACAGGTCCAAGAGTACCCACTGCGGTTAGGAAAGAACCGTAAGGAAAACATCAGTTGTACATGATATCCAATTTTGCAGTGCATGATGTGCACTCACAAAAAATAACTGGCATTGCATGATCAATTTATTGTCTCTTAATGCATGCAGGGAATACTCTTGCGATGGATGATGGTTTGTATTGCATGCAGAAATGGTACGCTTGCGTGCCTGATGGGTACCTGCTCCCCCAATGAAGATGGTGTGGGGTTTTGGTTAAGTAAAGCTAATATAATTAAGGCTACTTATTCCACGTTTTTATACCATCTGATATATTTTATTTTATTCGAAAGACACCTGTCTTTTAACAGCCGCCACAATGGTTACTCTCGCTATGCATGATTGGGTACTCTCCTTATTTGTGAATTGTGATAGGTACTCTTGAACTGCAAGGTACTCTTGCATAATGCTTTGCATGATGGCCGATGGGTACTCTTGCACTGCTCGATTGCTGATGGGATTGCAATGAATGATTGGTTGACTCACAATACATGACTGGAATACTCTCGCAATGCATGATGGCTAATGCCCGGTGAGCACTATCCCAATGCATGATGGGTGTTCTGGCAATGGTGCTCTAACCATCTCAGTAGATAATTTGTATTGCATGCAGGATAGGTACTGTCGCAGTGCATGATGGGTATTCGCCCAATCGAAGATGGTTACTCTCGCCATCCAAAAATTTATATTCCTTATTCCCTAATCCCAGGGTTCTTAACCTTCCCAAGTCCACCCCTAACTTTGCAGTCAGACTCGAAACTGGTTCGAAGTTATCTTTTCAAACGGACATGAATTCTCGCAAAAATTCCCAGTACTGCTCCCTTTTCAAATCCCTCACCATCTTACCGACTGTCCAACCATACTTAATTAAAAAAAGTTCTATTCATCTAGTTCGAGCAATGGCCTAAATCAGGGCAAATCTACCTCAAGATTAATTCCGACAAATATCCTCCTTCCTGTCTGGACAGACCATGGTAGACCCTTTTCCACTTGTTACATCAAATCCGCCATGTGCGTCAGATCCTTCATCCTGAATGAATCTGAACTGATTTAATTGACCCTCTTACATTGCTTTTTCTCATACACTGCTTTAAGTGCCTTTTCTTTTGTTACGAATAAGTTTAAGTAATTCTTTTAATTTTCAGTTTCGCCTACTAAGTTAATCATCAACTTTATTATCAATTATGTATGTTTAATCAAAGTTTATCAATTATTTTTTGTTTTTTACAGTAAGCCAACTCCATTTGTATAGGGGTAAACCCTACAAGCAAATAAAAATTTCTTATTCTTCTTATTCTTATTCCCTAATTCCTCCCAATGCATGGATGATGCTGTGCCAAATTTTTCCCACCTGAAATGCACGCTTGGAGATGGATTGGACCTTTAGGTTTATAAACTCAAAGATTGGACTATTGGAGTCACATCCAAACTGATCTTACTAGGTGTTTCTAGACACAGACTAGAAACCCATTGTTTTATTGGGTATACGGTATACCCTGTATATTATATTATACTTGCCAGGCCCTACCTGTATATTATACAGGTAGGGCCTGGCAAGCATTCCGCCTACCTAAAAATGGAGATTTTGGTAGAAAACCACTGATCTTCACGATATGATCATAACTTGCATCTCTTATGAGTTATGACCTATGACGACGTCACAAATCTCATTCGTTGGCTCCACGAGCAATTTATAACAATGACATAACCTCCTTGTTTTTTCATTTTGAAAATCCTTTAATTTTACAATCTGTGATTATTATTTGTGTTTAATTAAGTTTAAGGAGTTATATTTTACTAAACAAAGATGTCTTCTAGTAAGCAGTATGGCTTGAATATGCCAAAAAAGCTCACTCAAAATATGGTGCAGAAACATTCGATATTTGGCGACGACAGCAATTCCGATTCGGAAGGAGAATTGAAAAAAAGGCGAGAGCCAACGCAAGCGATAGTTAAGAGGCAAACGAAGCTCGACATTCAAAAAGCTCTGGAGCAGGATTCGACAGTATTCCAGTACGACGAAGTTTACGACCAGCTGGATCAAAAGAGGCAGTCGAAGGATGTCAAAGAAAAAGAAAGGAAGCCAAAATACATCCAGAAGCTGTTGGTCGCTGCCGATAAAAGGAAGATCGAAAACGAAAGAAGGATCGAAAGGCAAGTTCAGAAAGAAAGGGACCAAGAAGGCGAAGAATTTAAAGACAAAGAGACATTCGTCACTTCAGCTTATAAAAAGAAACTTGAAGAATTCGCCCAACTAGATGCCGAACAGCAACGTCAAGACATGCTCGAAGAAATCGGCGACGTCACCAAACAGCAAGACATCAGCGGCTTCTATCGACATCTTTATCAAACTACCGTCGGCCCAAAAGAAGAAAAGCCTGAAGTCAAAAAAGAAGAAAGACATTACAGGAAACGCAACGATTCTGAAAGTTCTTCGGACAAAAAAGACGCGGATTCAGACAGCTCTTCGTCTTCATCTTCAAGCAGCGATTCGGAAAGCGAAGAAAAAAGCGATTCCGAGACAGAAGACCCAAAGAAGACCAAACTAACGGAAAATTCGAACAGCAAACCTGACAAAGTAGAAGAAAAAGAAGAAGAACCAATTCCCCTTGAGCCGATACCAGTCATTGATGATACTCCAACAATCGACATTTGGGAAAAAAGAACCGTAGGCCCAGTTTTTGATGCGGCTTTACAGCGATATCTAGAAAGAAAGGCAGCACGATTAGCAACTGCCCATTAAATGTTTTAATTTATACTAATTATATTATATTTTTTAAAAATTCTTTTCATTTTACCTGCCATCCCTGGATCCCTTATGGTTACAAAATACGACTTATTTAAAAATTAATCAAAACAAAATATTTCTTTCAATTTTGATTTTATTGGTGTTGAACTTCTTGATACAATCTTAAGACTTTCTTTTGGAATCCTTCTTAATGTAAGGGCCGAGTTTATGTCGGGTGAATGCATGCGACATGATTGAATAGAACCAAATATAATAAAAAGGCCGCAGAAATTTGCCAATTGGTTTTGGCAGAATAAAGCACGACGCTATCCCCAAAATTGGCCTTGTCTGAAAAAAATTGAATATTTCTGTTTAAATAAAATCATACTTGGATATAAAATAACATGATTTCTTTAAAACACTGTTTGTAGCGTTCTTTAAACAATTCATTTGGTTTTGACCATTTATCGATGGCTTTTTGGTAATCAAAAGCCACCATGGTGATCATCACTACCATCGGTGTAAGCAAAAAGATGTCAAGAAGAAGCGAAGTGGCCAGAAAAGAGGTCCGTGGATGTCGAGGAATTCTGCGGAGCCAAAATAAAGACCATTTTGACGTTATAGGGCCCTGGAATTTAAATTTAAAGAAGCGTGAGATATTTTTAAAATATATACGGTGATGAATAGACCGATTGCTGCATAATGTAAGCTTCTTATGACATTGTATGTTTCAAGTTTTTCTTTTTCCATGAAAAATTGAGCGATCCCGTCTCCTATGAACATGTAGACGCCCGCAGGTAAAGCGAATACAAGCCAAGGGTATGCGAATTTTTTCATCTTCCTCCTCATCCGTATAACCTTGTCTTTTCTCATTCCGAATTTCACAAGCCAGAACCAAAAGTCGAAGTAGTTTTCGAGTTTTTTCTGGGCACGACGGCAGTTGATCATGAATTCGTCGACTTTCGAGTCCGCTTCATATTTGGGCTCGCTTTTGGCCAGGTCGCTTGCTTTCGTCTTTTTTCCGAGTCCGCCCGTTCTGTATGTCATTCCGCTCAACATTTGTCGTGCTCCTTGAAGCAGCATCCGATTCCCTTGCATGAACATCGTTTATCAAGTTAAGAAGTCTGTTTATGTGTGAATTTTCTCGACATTTCCAAAAACACTAAAATTCTTATGGAGACATGAACACTGTACTATCAGAAACCTAAGTTTTATCACCTGAATTATTACTAAAACATAAATAAATTCTTTGAACACATTATTAATTTCATCTTTTTTTCAATTCAATATTCTAATTAATGAATGTCAAGGGCATAAAATTTAATATATTATGCCAGGGGGCCATTAGGTTGTTCTTCTGCTTCTCATGCAGGATCTGAAAGTTTTGTTCTATTGAAAGCTCCATACCCTCAGGATGTACTCAGGAAATCGTGAAGACATCCAAAATCTCAATTCTGGCCTCAATCTAGCCATAGGAAGGACATTTTTAGATAAAAATAAAGGTTGAAACATATAAAAATATATAAATATAATTAACAAAAATAGTACAGTTATTTTTAATTCCTTTTTTAAAGGAACATGAAAGATTGCTTAAGGCGACTCGAGGCCATATTCTTTAATTATTTTCTGCTCTTCTTCCCATTGTTTTTTCAATAATTGACGCATGTTGTGTTTGTTAGGAAAAGAACAATTCACTGGGTGGTCCAAAGTTCGTTTTTTTCGAACATGAGTTGTGTAGATGGCGTTCAAAATCTGGAATAATTTTATAATTAGGTTCTGTATCTTTATAGTTCCTAGGAGAGTGAGGCAAGAGGACTGGCCAAAGGCGAAGCAAAGTAGGGGTTCATCAAGATTATATTTGATCGGCGGAACTTATTTGACCAGAAACGATCTTTTTCAGTCAGATTCATACCTTTTTCGACAAGAAAGACCCTTTTTAGCCTGATTTTGAACCTTTTCGTCAAGAAAAGACCTTTTAAGGCATATTTTGATTCTTTTTCTGACAAGAAAATACCATTTTTGACAAATGTTTGATTTTGACAAAAAAAGATCTTTTTTAAAAATAAACGACAGATTTAGTATCCTTTTGACTAGAAAAAACCCGTATTCGCCAGATTTGGAACCTTTTTAGACCAGAAAAAAAAAAACCTTTTTTAGGCAGATATTGTAAATTCCTTCAACAAAAAAAGACTCTTATTGGCCAGATTTTGAAGACATGAAAGACCCTTATCAACAAGATTTTGAACCTTTTTTACGTGAACACTTTTCCAAGGAAGCTTTTTTCAGCAAGAAAAGACCCTTTTCTGCCAGATTTTGGTACTTTTCTTGACCAAGCCTTGCCTAGGAATAAATGTGTAAATAAAAAATCCGCAAAAATCACCTCATCTGCTTCCTCTTCATTTTTGTTTGTTATAGGATAAAGTTTTTTGGGCCTAAGATAATCAACAAATTCCGATAGTTCTTCAAGGCTTGAATGCGACGAATATGCAACCCGCCATTGAACTTTTTTTCCATTATCGTACACTTTCTGCACAGCTCCCTATAAAGAACATATAACACAATATTAGCTTGGTTTTTTTATTTCCTTATTGGTGAACAACCTACCTTTGCTAACTCATCGGTATCGAAACGCATAGCAGTTGGAAAAATCAAAATAATTTTTTTATCTTTATCAATTTCGTCCAATAAATCTCTTCCCTGAAATCAAATTATGAAAATGACCTGAAAAATGTAATCTTTATACTTTGTTAAAGGAAAAATAGATGTTGGTATCGCTTAAATTGGAAGTAACGACATTTACTAGTTGTTTTATACATGAAGTATACTTGAGCGAATGTTCCTCAGGAATGTATATCTTCTTTCCAAATCTTTCATAAAGTTTTACCATCAAAAATTCTTGTCCAATGCACGCTAGAAAGAAATCCATACAAATCCGAGTAGCAAAATGTGTTACCTGCTGCGCAAAAAATAAAAACGTTTTTCTTATTTTCTTTGTTGCTATCGACGATTATTTTTGAGATGTGGTCAAAACTTTCTTTTCTGGAAGGAAATTTGAGGTATTTTCGACTGGCGAATGTGGTATCGAGATAAATACTGTCGAGTTTTATATCCTTGAGAGGTTTGCAACGCTCCAAATCTTTTAAAGACAAACGGATATCACCAGTGAATAATACGTTATTCTTGCTTGATTCAAAAAGGTACCTAGAAAAGAACAAATAAACTTTAAAAACACAAGGGAAATAGATTTTTGTCACTTTCTGGCCCAAATCACTACAGCAGTGGTTCCCAAACTGGGGCGCGTAAGTTGTCCCCAGGGGGGGGGGGACAGGCTCAAGATTTTTTTTTTCTTCTTCTTTTTCAAATATCTCCCAAAAATTTAGTGTCTTTTCTTTCTGAACATATTTTAAGGCTTTTTTTTTTTTTTTCATCAAAAACCTTAAAAATCTACCTATTTTTTTTCTTCAAAAACCTCAAAATCAACATTTGTAGAGCCTAATTTTGGTCCAAAAACCTCGAAATCAAAGTTCTAAGAGACAATTTTAGTCAAAAACCTTAAAATTAAGGATATAAGAGCATAATTTTCGTCAAAAACCTCATAATAAACATTACTGAAGTCTAATTTTCATCCAAAAACCTCCAAATCATTTTACAAGCCATGAAATTTTAAGAGCCAATTTTTCTTCAAAAACCTCCAAATCAAAGTTTTAAGAGACATAGTTCGTCAAAAACCTCCAAATCAAAGTTCTAAAAGACAATTTTAGTCAAAAACCTCAAAATCAAGGATATATTATACGATCATAATTTTCGTCAAAAACCACATAATATTTACTAAAGTCCAATTTTCGTCCAAAAACCTCAAAATCAACACTTGAAAAGCCTAATGTTCGTCCAAAAACCTCAAAATCTAAGTTTTTAGAGACATTTTTCGTCAAAAACCTCAAAATCAACATTTCTAATGAGACAATTTTTTGGCAAAAACCTCAAAATCATGGTTTTAAGAGCCAATTTTTCGTCAAAAAACCTCAGAATCAGCGTTTTAAGTGCAATTCATTTTGTCAAAAACCTCAAAATCAACATTTTTAAAACCCCAATTTCCTTCAAAAACCTCAAAATTAACATTCAAAACTTTTTTTTTGCGCAAAGGTTTTTATTAGTTTAAAAGAGGGGCGCAATGTGAAAAACTTTGGGAAACTCTGCACTATAAGTGAGGGGAAAAAATGGTTTCCTTATAGGATCCTCACATCAGAGATCCAGGACAGTGTCCGGCCCTCAATGCAGTCACTTTGATCACATCACCATCGCTGACAATACTCATTTCTCCTTCTTCATGCTCGACCACTTTGGATTGCTTCACATTTATGCGCTTGTGGATCAAAAGTTTCGTGATTTTAGAACAATAAATCTTCGCATCTTCTTCCTCGTTTAAAAAGCATACAAATTCTGGGTTGTCCAGCCCATTAATATGATCTACAACAAATACATAATTCACATTCAGCGGATGGTCACCTTACCAGAATGAAAATGAGTCAAGAAGAAATAAGTTTTTGTATTGAATTTGGTGAAATTATCGATGCTTATCTTGCTCAGCTCTTCTTCATGAAAAGTCCCTTGAAACGTACTCATTATGAGGAAATTAGCTAAAAATCATTAAAAAAGAAGCCATTGACTTGATAACGATGATAAGAGATAACGTGATAAGAGGTCAGTGCTGCCAACTGAAGAGCTCGTTTCCATGGCAACTTCTAAACATAAACAAAATCAAAGTTTTGCTTCGTTTTTGGTAAAATGTCAGGCTTTATTTTGTCCGTGGCTGGACAAATAGAATCCGCAGATTTTCCTGAATATGATCGAGTATATTGCAAATATTGTTTCATGTTCGGACAAGATTGGGACGTCACATCTGTAAGTTGGAAGATCCACATGCAAAATCCCTATTGGCCATAAAAAATTTTTGTTTCTTGTTTTTAGGGTGTAGAAGAAGGTGTGACACAAGTGGCGATAAGAAGTGACGACAGTGAGCTTCTTATTTGGAATTTCCCTCTTGAAATATCGTTCAAAGGGACCAATCCTTTTGGCTGTAATATTTCAATTTTAAAATTTTATCGCTTATAAATTATTTGCAGGGCCTCAGTTGATTTTAAGCGTTTATGGCATTGATACCTTTGGAAATGATGTCGTTCGAGGATATGGGGTCTGCCATATACCGATTTCTGCAGGACATTGGAATAAATGGTTTGATTTTATAATTTTTTAAGATTTAATTTTTTTTTCCAGTGTTCCAATGTTTGTTCCAGAGTCGAGTTCGTTTCTTCAAAAAATCACTTCTTGGCTGACAGGTCGAAGGCCTGAATACATCGACCCACGAGTGCTCGCACAAGGAGAAGGGCGAGAAGGTATTCTAAGTAATATTTTTAATGAATTTCAGTTCATTTCTTTGCAGTAACCCGAGTGAGAAGTCAGGGTAAAATATCAATCCAATTTCATGTAATGACGAAAGATTTTGGCACCTATGGCCTGGATAACTCTCAACATCAAGTCATCACAATAGGATCACTTTGCAGAAAATTAGATGGAATCAAAATCAATTAGTTTTTATTCTTGATTTCTATGTTATTTCTACTTTGTCTTATAGTAGCAGGGTCGGATAGGTAAATTTACCAGCCCCGGAAATACCCCCCCCTTGACCTCTTGGGAATATCAAAAAGTCTTAAAATGAATCAGTCTAAAATTTTTGTTGCAAAGGAATGAAATCTAGGTATAAAGGGCCTCTCATGTCCAAAAAAAGATCAAAAATCAAGCTAAAAAGGGCCTTTTTTGTTGTTAAGTGACAAAATCTATTTAAGAGGGAACCTAGTGTTCAAAAAGGGTCAAAAATCAAGCTAAAAATGACTTTTCTGTCATTAAAGAACAGAATCGTTAAGAGGGCCCCTAGGGTCAAAAAAAGGATCAAAAACAAGCTAAAAAGGGCCCAATCAATAGGGATCGAAATATATTTAAAAGGGGCCCCCATTGTATCCAAAAAAACAAAGAAAATCGGGAATTTCCCCATCACCGGGTGGGCCTATCCAACCCTGTATAGTAGGATGTTGATAGATGATCCAGTAACTGGTTCTTACTAGATTATCCATAAACTTCCTCTATTAAAATAAAATTATTATCTTTTATCTCTTTTGAAAAATTTAATGTTGTTTTGCACATTTATAAATTAATTATTGTTGTGAAATAAAAGGCGTCCGATTTAGCCAAGCTATTAGTGTTTTTTTTGCATAATTGGATGAGGGTCTTCCACATTTTTGCCTACTTTTTTATGTGAAAAAGAAAAAGTGAAAACATTTTCCCATCAAGGCTAAACATGTCCTTTGATACCAGCATTGTAAGTGCTGAGATCCTTGGGGAAACTATAAACATTGCTACAGTTGGACAGAGCAAAAAGATCTCTAGTTGGGTTTCCTCCACGTTTTGGAGCCCATTTGTGTAAGTTGAAATTTGAATATCAAGAAGAGAAAATAAAGGAAAATGGTTTGTAGGAAGAAGATATCGACCCAAAGAAGGCCAAAAGTTATTTGATAACCAGATAAGAACGGTAAACCGTAAATTGGATTTGAGCCATCATGGGAATGAAGAGGAACCGCATTCCCTGAATTCCTGATTGGCCACCCCTTCTTTTGAATGAGGCCCCTCCATCATTTTGACATTTCTGACCTCAAGTACGTGGCAGAAGGTTGCAAAGAGGTTCAATTTAAATAATAACACTTCAACCGCAAACAAAAATGTTATAGAACGTAAATATAAGTTTTAAAATCATGGATAATATAGAGAATAAATTGAATAATCTACTCATTGGAGTTCACATCGATGACAGTGATGAGCTCTGCGACTTCACACTTCAGGAACAGAATGAAGCCACTGGTGAGACCAAATTTTATTTTAAAAATTGATCACTTTTGATTTTTAGCTGCCAAAGGTGTCACACCGACTGCACCATCTAAATTTGTGCCAATTTTAAAAGAGTCGGTGACTTATATCGTTATGGGCGTTCTATTCAACAAAGAGGGTGAAGTTCTTTTGATGCAGGAGGCGAAAAGGACTTGTGCAGGCCAATGGTATTTGCCTGCTGGAAGGATGGAACTCAACGAAACCATTGAAGTATGTCGACGTTTTTGCAGCCTTTCTGTGGTGCTTCCACACTTAAATATGCAGTTTTTGAAGCTACTACAGCATTTTGCTTCAGTAGCTAATGCTTTCATTTGCCTGAGTTGCCTCTTCTGCATTGTCCTGCAGACTCTGCAGTTGGATCATAGGGCTCAAGAGGTCTTAGGAGCCCAACTCTGCAGTTGAGCTCTTTGGTCCATAGCGACCGATGAAATTGTGCAAACTTTGGTTTTTGGCTAACATGTGCACCTTAAGATTCCTGATGTTTTGTTCTATTTGTTAATAAATGACTGTTCTACAGGATGCAGTGAAGCGAGAAGTTTTGGAAGAGACAGGTCTGATAATGCGGCCGACCTCCCTAATCATGGTCGAATGCGCCAGCAAAGCTTGGTTCAGGTTCGTCCTAACAGGGACAGTCGTCGGCGGAACCCTGAAAACGCCAGCGCAAGCCGATTCCGAATCTCTTCAGGCGAAATGGGTCAAAGACATCAACGAGCTGAGCTTAAGGGCAAATGACATACACAACATCATAGAAAGGGGTCGACAATTCATTCGCCAGGACGATCCTCAACATGCTGAAATACTTCCTTCTTTAAAAACGCACTCAAAACTACTTCTAAGGTTAATCGTCGTCATCAAAAAGAAAAGCAGGTAAAGCATTTTTAGAAACAAAAAAAATCGCATTATCTATTTGCAGTAATCGAGTCCACGTACTTCTTTCTGAAAAAACGGAAGCACACTTTCCCATGTGTGAAATCAATCATCTTCACAATTTGCATTCAACTTTGCGAAAATTCATGGTGGTAAGTTTCAAAAACATTTATGATTGCTTAAAATTGAGACTTTTAGGACATATTTGGTGCTGATGTTCCGACGCATAAGCCTCACGGTATCATGTGTGTGGAGCATAATCCAAAGTCGACGATATCAGTAAAAGATGGTCTTTGCCTCACAGTATTAGTCTCTTTTCGGGTCCCTTTGGAAGAGGTATTCCCAATTGACAAATACACCTGGTTTATGGTCAACAAAGAACTTGGCGACTCCCTCATGAATCTGATGCCCCGAAATAAGACTGTACCCCTAAACGTCATCCGATAATCCAAACTAAATAAACATCCTACACAAACGCTTTTTTTATTTTATAGAAATCAAAAAATGCTCATTTTTTCATTAACGACTTCTGCGTTACCACTTAACCATCTCTTTTGTATATATGTTTTCTTTTGTATTATTTTGTGATTATTTATATGCTGTTATTTATTTAAACGACTTTTTTAATGCTTGTTATTTATTTTTGTGGTGTTAGGGATATTTTATTGTATTGTTTTTTGTATTAATTAATATATTTTCCACTATATTTCATTATGTTGTTTTTATTTTCACGAGTGCCTGGACTTGAAATGATAGGTGAATGCTGGAGGATCGCACTGATAATAGAGAGCCCCTCCCCAAATTTTGGATGTCAACCTTTTGTTTTTGAAGAAAATTGGGCTTTTAAAAAATGTCGATTTTGAGGTTTTTGAAGAAAAAATTGCTCTTAAAATATTGATTTTGATGTTTTTGACTAAAGAAAATTCACATAAAATGTTGATTTTGAGGTTTTTTGACGAAAATTTTGCTCTTGAAACCATGATTTTGAGGTTTTTGACCAAAATTCTCTTAGAAGTTGATTTTGAGGGTTTTTTAAAACAAAAAATCGCACATAAAATGTTGATTTTGTGGTTTTTAAACGAAAAAATTTCTTCAAGAAGTTGATTTTGAGTTTTTTTGACGAAAATTTTGCTCTTGAAACCATCATTGATTTTGAGGGGGTTTTTTAAAACAAAAATTTGGCTTAATAAAATGTACATCTTGAAGTTTTTGACGAAAACTGTCTTGAAATGTTGATTTTGAGGTTTTTGACAAAAACTGGCACTCCTTGATTTTGAGGTTTTTGGACAAAAATTTGGTTTTAAAAATGTCGATAATGAGGTTTTTGACGAAAAATCGGCTCTCAAAATGTTAATACGGTTTCTGATGAAAAATAGCCTTAGGCAACCTTCTTGCCTAAGTAGTTGTACTAGCAAGGTCTTTAAAAGATTATTAGCAGGAAAAATGAATAAGGCATCGAACAGAGTAACATTTTATTTCATGACTTGTTCAAAAATTGAAGGTGGCAAATGAATCTTTTATTCGCTAATTATATTATCATTTCTAATTATAACCATTGGAACTTAAGCTCTGGCGGAAAGGGCTTGAAGGTCAGAGAGGCATTTTTTGATGTTCTCCTTCTCCTGCGTTTCGGAAATGGATTTCAAAACATTCGAAACGACCCACTGAACCATGTGCTTCTGAGAAATCATGTTGTCGACTCTTTGCTTCTCCATTTGGAAGTCCAAACGTTTCTTGACTTCGGAATAGACTTGCATCGCCCTTTCTCTGTATGTGGCTTCCAATTGCATTTTAACGTTTTCACGTTTTGCGTCCAAAAGGAGGGTTTGACCCTCGGCCCTCCATTGCTCGGTTTCCTCGTGTTTGATCGAGTCTTCAAGCATTTTGACGGTGTTCACTCTTCCTTCTTTGAAAGCATTCTCGGCATCCTAAAATCCTCATAAAACCTTGATTTATTATCAACAAAAATACTTACATCGACTTCTTTGTCGAGCCAGCCAGCAATGCTAGCACCAGCTTTCTTATTCACAACGTAGATAATAGAGAAAAACGCGAAAATGAAGTAGAAATCGTGTTCAATTACCCAGATTTCTTTGCTTAACAGGTAA
The DNA here is from genome assembly GCA_018703685.1 of Orius laevigatus. Classification (NCBI taxonomy): domain Eukaryota; kingdom Metazoa; phylum Arthropoda; class Insecta; order Hemiptera; family Anthocoridae; genus Orius; species Orius laevigatus. The sequence continues at coordinate 172,342 of JAGWEN010000097.1, read as the reverse complement.
GTTGATAGTCCAGCACCCAACATGTAAGGTCCTAAAAAAAGAAAATTTTTCATGGGATTAAAAATGCAAAAAACAGAAAAGACATTTATGCTTAAAGAGAAGGGAAAACAATTTTGCAGCAGTAGCAATTATGTCTATTTCCTTCAGTTTCTGCTAGTTCAACCATCATTGGTGTCGCTGTAGATATACTCTTGCATTAGTATGAACTACAGAGACAATCAGCACTGTTAACTGCTAGGTTTATCTTCCCATGAACTATCATCATTTCTAGTTTGGCTAAATAATATTAGTCTGCATAGCATAGATGCACCTTGAGCAAGAAAGGATACTTGACAGCAAGTGGGATGATAACAGTTTGTCAATGTCCTGATAGTACGTGTGCTGCATATAATGGAGTGGAATGCTCTGGATTTCCTAAGTGGCAGCAGAATGATTAAGCAGATGCAGCATCTATTGCCAATGGAATACCTGCTAAGACATCAACAGATTCTTTCAAAATCTTCAGAACTTAAAGGTGTTTTGAAAGAGATTTCTGTACCATCTAGTGTGACCAAACACCATTGATGATAGCAACCATTACTGTTGACTCATCAACTGTTCAGTTTTTAGCAATGCAGAGTATACCCAAGAATAGGATATTCACTTGCGCTAGTGCTACCTAGTAGGCATAGTTGTGGATGGACCTATACTAGAATGAAAATTTTACCAGTGACTCCGGTTTTTTTGTAGAACATTTCGAACCATTCCTCCGGGATGAATCCATATCTGACTTTCGATGGAAGTTCCTGCCTGACGGGACGGGGGAAATTGACGAGATCCCTTTCCGGTCCTTCTTGCTGCGTCGAGGCCAACCTAAGGCTTCCGACAAGGCTCGGGGCAGCGGATTTCAATTGAAAAGCTGAAAAATAGAACGGAAAAATGACTCGAAATCAATGAAGGCCGGGGCATGAAGATGAGAGCTTGAACAAAATAAAACATTCAGGGGCTTTAAGAAAATTTTACCTTTGCGAAAAGCCAATCTTGAAAGCATTTTGATTCTGCAGTAAAACTTTAGGAAAATTAAAGAAGGACCAGAAAATTTTAGTCCGGGATTATCTCAATTTCAGGGTTTTTCAATCAGCTGTAAAATAATTTGCAAAATTCACGATCGACCTGCTTCCAGCGGTGGATTTGAAAGCTTTGTAAAGGAGACGTTTCGTTTGATCAAAACATAGAGACCTCCTCATAAATCTCTCAACATTTTGAGGCTATTTTTCGTCAAAAATCTTAAAATCAACATTTTAAAAGCCAGTTTTTCATTAAAAACTTCAAAAGCAAGGTTTTAAGAGCCTAATTTTCGTCAAAAACCTCATTATCTATAAGCCAAATTTTAGTCAAAAAATACCTCAAAGAAAGGAGACAATTAGTCGTCATAAACCTTAAACTCAACGTTTTAAGAGCCAAATTTTCGCCAAAAAACCCTCAAAATTAAGGTTTAAAGATTTTTCGTCAAAAACCTTAAATTCATCATTTCAAAGCAAATTTTTCTTTAAAAAAAAACCCTCAAAATCAACTTTTTAAGAGACAATTTTTACGCATAAATCTCAAAATCAACAATAATTTAGGCTATTTTTCGTCAAAAACCTTCAGATCAAGGTTTTGAGAGACAACTTTTAGTCGTTAACCCCAAAACCCACGTTTTAAGAGCCAAATTTTGGTTTAAAAAAACCCTTTTGGGGGGTGGGACTCTGATTTTTAGCAGTTCGCCCCCTCCAGGAAAATTACTGGATGAACTTCTGAGGGGTGTGTGCCACAAGAAAGAAAAAAAATTAACTAAATAACGTATTTTATTTATCAAAAGCATTCATCTTCTTATAAATCATTCACAACTAATACATATTCCAACTAACATCTTGTAGCGAATACAATAAAATTGCAGTGAAATACAAAATAAAATAAAATCTTATTAAAAATAACTGAATAATAAACTAAATATTTTACAGAACACATTATTGATGGCATAAAAAATTGAGGAAGCTAAAACAGCACCCTTGTTTGGTGGTTTAAAAAAAAATTAATAATGAGATCTGTAAATATACAAAGAAAATTTAATACAATATATTTTGATTGGTAATGACAAAAAAGAAAAAATCATGATTTGATACTTAGAATAAAGGTCCACTGGTAAAGATGAAAAGATGGAAGACTAGTAAACTAGGAAAGCGAAGAGCATGCCTTTTTGAAATATTCAGGCGAGCTTGACTTGGAACGTTCGCGTTTTTGGGATTTGACTGGGGAGGTGTCGCTCTGGGAGGAGCCAGGGTCGGAATCAGTGTCCCAAACCGAGCGAGTGACATCTTTTCTGAAACTTTCGGGCAAATTTCGATCAAGGATGGAGGAAGGAGAACGGACCTTTTTGGCCCTCTCGTCGCCCGACGAAGAAGACGAGGATGAAGACGAAGAATAACTTCGTCGCCTCCTTGACCTTGAACGCGTCGGCGATCTACTCCTATCATACTTATCCTCCTTATATCTACTCGGCTCTTGCTTCATACTTTTCGCTATCACCCTCTTCTGGTGATCCAATTGCGGGAAAAGCTCTGAAAAAACAATCAAGACAATTTTATTCAAAATATTTACTTTGCGAATTTTCCAAAGCTCCTTTCGCCGCATTCATTTCCGCTTGCTGAATGCTATGTCCTGAAGCTTGAGCCAATCGTTTCCCTTTGAAATAAACAGCAACTGTATACAGCCTTGTATTGGTTGGTCCCATACATTCTATCACTCTAAAAAAAAATTTTAATTTTAGCGGATTTCCGGAGGAAAGCAGGCTATTGGGGCCGGCCTCACAGGCTTATATATTCGTGATCAAAACGATCTCCTGATCACGAAAATATAGGTCATTCCTTAAATATATATTATATTTGGAAATATATTATGGCCCGAGGACCATAGTAGAAGACAGTTGAAATCGGCTAAGCGGTTCTGGGACTCTCCTGAGGGACTGGGGCGGGAAACTAGGACATCAAGGCAAACTAGGACTAGGGGGGGGAACTAGGACATCAAAGATAGGCTTAGGGAAGGCCTTTCCGGAGGAAATCCGCTGCTTCTCGAGGCTGCCTCGAGGAAATTTATTGTTTATTTTTTCAATATCTTACTTATAAATTGGAATTTCAGGCTCTCCACCTTCCATAGTTCTCAACGTTAGACAGCATTGTTGCAACTTAGATTTTGGATCGTTCCAATCTTGATGCATTATAAAATCGTGAAGTCTCGGAAAGAAACAAACATTACAGAATGTCTCGCAATATTCTAAACCCTTAAAAGAAAAAAAAATTAAAAATTGTTTAAAAAAATAAATTGATTTTACTTTATCAACATATAGTGCACCAAGAAATGCTTCCAGGAGATCAGCCCTGTCTTTTGTTTTTAGCTCGGCTTTTGGATTCGCATAAATAGCAAAGGCGGATATTCCTAAATCGTTGCAGACGACAGCTTGAGTTCGATTGTTCACCAAAGAGCTTCTCAATAGCTAAAAGAAAGTTTATTAAGAAACAAAATTTCAGTTTGATAGTTACAGAAAGATGGCCTTCATGATGTTCTGGGAAATATTTATAGAGATATTCTGAAGCGATTAGTTGAAGGACGGTATCTCCAAGAAATTCAAGTCGCTGATTTGAGCCCAAAGTTAAATTTGTGTATCCGATACTTCTATCGGTAAAAGCACGAGCGAGAAGTCTTATATGAGTAAATTCGATACCGATCGATTCTTCAAATTTTCTCAAATCGCCCAAAATTTTGAATTTCGGAATCCACTGTCGGTCTCCATTCGGTTCCTGCTCTTGAAGCGGATGCGGCGGATAGTTGACCCAAACATCAAGAAGTTCTTCGCTATCTTTGAATAATGATTCACCAAAAACTTTATCTGCAGCCTATAATTTTATGAGAAGATGAAAATAATACAGAAGATATACCTGAATGCCTCCGTCGAGAAATAATGCGCCCATAAGAGCCTCAAAGCAGTTAGCCATTGCATGCCTTAATTCAAGATTGTGGCACAGATCAGACCCATGAGCGTACAGCATATAACCATCAAGTCCAAGAGTCTAAAATAACTTTTTTGTCATTTCAAGAACCACACAATATCTTCAACATTTATCATCTTACCCAAATGGTGAGATAAAATATAAATGTTTTCCTTAAAAAGAATCATTTTTAAGAATCCTTTCCTTGGAAAACATTGTTGCGAAGAAAGGCCAAAAGCAATCGTACAAATACTGCCATGTACAGACCACATAGAAGAGCCTATACAAGGCAGTTTTGCTTGCTGTTCGCATAATATTGAACACTTGAAAAAAATACATCTCGAACTGGAGATCGCGAATAGAATTAACAACCTCATCACAGCCGAGAGGTATCATTACAAGCATTGCATTACCTGATGATACTAATAACAATATGATTTTTAAAATAAAACCAAATCAATAATCATCTGATGTAGCATTTCAGAAAACAATTTCAGACACATAACACAAGTTTTTTCTTCAAGAAAAAATATCAAAGTTAAAACAGTATTTGGAAGTTTTAAAATAAAGGAATAAAGGTAATATGAGAATAGAGATGGGAGAGGTTTTAATAACGTTTTTTTTTAGATGAATTCAATGTGTGGTCCGGTATGCAACCCGTGTGTGATTGATCCGTGCAATCCGTGTCAGCCAATGTGCATGCCATGTCCGCCTTGTCCTCCGTCTATGATGTGTGGGCCATGTGGCCCCTGCGGGCCGTGCGGACCTTCGCCATGTGGTCCATGCGGGCCGTGCGGACCTTCACCATGCGGCCCATGCGGACCGTGCGGCCCGCCATCGTGCGGTCCATGCGCACCGTGCGGACCTTGCACCCCGTGCCCACCTTGTATCCCATGCAATCCTTGTGTACCCGTCTGCAACCCTTGTGAGCCATGTGTACCAGTCAGATGTCTTCCAGACAAACTAATGACCGAATATCTATACGTAAGGCAACTCCCGGTCTGCGACGCCAACTGCGGAAGTCGCGTTGAATGCATCTCGGACATGGCAAGACAAATACCAAAGCTTATCGAAAGAGACTGCTGCAATCGCTACTGCTAACTCATCTCAACAGTCAAAATACTGTTTTCTGTCTCAATAAACATATTTACACAGATCTCTTACCTTAGATAAAACAGCTAAATGTTGATTTTGAACAATAGCAGCCCTATATGTGGCCAAACCGCCTTCCTCAAGTCTTGGAAATAAATGGAACAAATGGATCGAAGTAATAAATTCGACGACAGCATCGCCCAAAAATTCCAACCGCTCGTTGTGGGTTATGTTTGATTCAGTTTCTCTGTTCTTTCCAAACCTTGACATTATATTTATAAGCGTATTGATCCCTCTTTTCCTCGTATTCATATAATGGATTCTCCTATCCCCATATTCAGGCTGACGGATACCGCAGTTAGTCAGCGAATTCCTAGCATGATCGGGATTCGTTCCAAAATTTTCTCTAAAAATATTTTTAATAAAGGAAACATCATTTTTGAACAGTTTACCTGTATGAAGGATGTGTGAGAGCGAGTTGAAGTAAACTTCGATTTTTAAATGCATATCCAATATCGGTTTCCAAGACATCCAACGATTTGTGGAACCTCAAATGGGAGACTAGAACAGGAATCAGCATAGCATGCTGTACAAAACCAATATAATGAAATCAAAAAGCAAAATAAACAAACCTGAACGATATCGCACATAATGCCAGTCCTGTAAAAACCTTCAGCAGAAATCGCCACGGTAACATCTCGCTTCATTTTACTCTGTGTTCGCATTTCCTGAAGTTTGTTTTCTTTCAACTCCAACTTCCTTTTATCCTCAAAAGAAGCTTTGGGCATATTAGCAAGCAAATGGCGAAACTTGACATATTCTCTCCACGCTTTTTGATATCTGGAATTTATTTATTAAAAAAAGAAAATGAATCAAAGTTACGTACTCTGGGTTCCCAGCATAGCTCAACTGAGGAGGGCGGATACCAAAATGGACGATTTCTGGCATCTTGATTTCGCCTTCTTTGGCATCGCTTTGGTCCTTGTCTAACTGGTCAACACGAAGGGAACATGGCTTTTTACCAGGATAGGTCACAACCATTCCTTTCACTTCATCTACCAGGCTTTGCCATTTATAAAGAGGAAGGTTTATTATTTCGCTCAAGTCTTCAGGATTGACTAGAAGTTTGGAACTTTTCAAAAGATGCGACAGTACTTCATTCATTGAAAGCAATTCTTTTCCATTTTCTAAAAAAATATGAGAAAACCTTTTCTTAAGTTATCATACCAGGCAACTCTCGCACAAATCTGGGCATAAAGTGAAACTGAGAACAACCTGTCGAGTCTCCTTCAGCTTTGAAGTCCAAATCTACAAGCTCAAGTATTTCTTTGAACAAAAACTCGTCTGAAAAGATAGATTAACGTTTAAACTTAATTTAAACAATTAGCTTACAAAATAGATCAAGCTCTCTGATGATAAAATGCTCGGGTAACTTTTCTTCAATGTACAAAATCGTATATTCGATGTTGAAACGAATGACTTTGCAAACTGGAAGATTTTCAAGTGGTTTGTGCGAAAACATGGAAAAGCCTTCAAAAATGAATTCATGCTGATCGTGCTCTATTATTGTTGGAGTTTTTATCTAAAAGATACAAAAATATATGGTTGAAGAAAAGGTAAGATGATTTACAAGAAAATTAGTCGGCGGTGAAACTGTAATTCTGTAATGGAACAGTTTATTGGCATTGTTGGAGAAAACGTTGCATTTCTTAAGGCTGAGTTCTCCAGCATAGATGTTGTGGCGAATTCCAGATCGTTTGGCTTTAGCACTGCATCGACAAAGAGGGCCGTCATTCATCTAAAATTTAAGTTTAAAATAATGAAAATATTGAAAAGAATTTACTTCGCCCGGATCGTTGTACCAAAGTTCAGGATGTAAGCGATCTGGGTGAGATTTTTTACGCTCGAGCTCTTCAATGATGCCTTCATCTTCGTCCGATTCTTCACCAGATTCAGCCGAACTGTCAGAATCATGTGCAGAACAGCCTAAGCATTTTATTAGAGAATACAAAAACGTAAACAACTCACATTTGTATCTTCGAAGTTTCTTTTTGCGACTAATAGGCTGATAAGGTGGCTTTTCACATCGAACTTTTCTTCCCCGTTCGACCAACTCGCTTTCAAACTTATCACACAAAGCGATAAGTTTTGATGTCCCTTTTAACACTTCAGGATTTCTAAAATCCAAAATTAAACTAAATTTAATTATTTTTTCGATATTTTACTCTTTGTCTTTTTCGTAATAAAGATTTGCGGGGGCTGTTCTTGTCCAGAAATGTTTTTCCTTCTTTATGATATCTTCGGGCTTCATTTTGGCGATTTCTTCAAGCTGAGTGTTCATCTCATTGGTCGATGAACAGTTATTGAGCCTAAAATAAACTTTAAGATATATTTTTTGATATGTGATGCTGACCTCCATTTTTCAAGTAAGCTTTGTCTTTTAGATCTGTAGCGATCATTAGGGGATTTGCTTCTGACATGACGGCGATCGCGGTCACGGCTGCGAGTTGAGGTCCTGGAAGGGCTTCGGCTGAATCGCCTGATAAAAAAATTGATTACAATGAGGGTGGTTTATGTTTGAATACTTGTGTGATAAAGATCTGGATCTGGATTCTCTCTCAGGGTTAATTTTTCCGCCATATTTGCACTTGAGGATGAACTCTTCTTGAAGTTTGGTGCATTGATCGTTTGGTTTGGAGGTTGATCCGTTCACGGGTGTTTGGACAGGAGGAGTGTAGCCGACGGGGGCAGCGGGGTAGCCATAAGGGTAGCCGTAAGGATGGTACATGGGTGGAGGAGGGTAGTAAACGTGGGTGTATTGGACATTTTGCTGGATAGGCTGAGGAGCTGGGATAGGAGGTACGATCGTCCCAGGAGGTGGAGGTTGGTCGTTCACCTGCACTGGAGTGACACCTGGAGGTGCAGGGACGCTGTAACTTTGGCTGTAGTAAACACCGGGAGGAGGGGGATCGTGCGTTGGATAGCCATAGTTGTAGTCCATTCTCCGCTTTGTTAAAACAAACAATTTAATACGAAAAAGTTAAACAAAATTGTTACCTTGAACCTATCAAAAAGTACGACACATGAAGCCGAACAGACAAGATTCTAGGAACGCTGCACAAGTCGAGTGCTCAGCAGAAAGGTTATTTTGTTATCTCAGGGTTAAGGTTATACCACTGGTTTGAATTTGAAGTCGCTAGGTATCGCGTGGTCCTTTTTATCATGGAGATTTTACGTGTTTTATAGCTCCATGCTTCTCATACACATCGATGTATAAATAGGTGACTGATATACATCACAGAGAAGACTAACTTTACATTATGTATGACCAACACGGACATACTATTAACCTACCCCTATTAACCTACTGCTCATATCAATGCTTGCCATTTATACTTCAATGATGAATGATGGTGGCCAGGGGGTACAATGGTACCTATCAATTCTTGTCATCTCGCTGATCTAGACCTATATATAGATAATCTGTGATCTAGACCAAGAGCTAGGTACATGCCTACAATTCAGCATTATTGGGGTTGCTGGGCAACATGAAGAAACCTTTTTTCTTCAAGATTGTAGGTACTGATAGTAGATACCACAGGTATATAGTCTACTGGTCTAAACTGCCCTCTAAATGTATTTTTTCAAAATTCGCAAATCAGACGGTCTTTTTTTTCTTTCCAAACTAAAAGCATCTGGACTGCAAAATGGTCACAACAAATCTCTCTCCTGAACATGGGAATGAACAAACCACAACGGGAAAAACAAAACTTAATCTTGAAAAAATTATATTTTTTTTTGCTATAATAAATTACACCAATAATATAAATTTAGCACAAAATATACAAAGAGTTGTCCGTGCCCCAGTATTATAATATAACGTTGGAAAAAAATACTTTATCACAATAGCTTGGTGTTCCACGCGATTAACCATCAAACATCTTAAAACTATTTGGTCGCCGAAAAATACAAAAACAGCAGGAAGGTACAAAATTGGGATGTTTACGACATTTTAGTGCTTTATATTTTTAAAAATAATTCAATAAATGCAGTTTTGACTACAATATTCAGTCCAGGGGAACTTACACTAAAGATGTCTTTTTCTATTGTTTCATCGTAAAAATTTACAATCCAAAAGTATTTAAAAATAAAGCTGTGGTAAAAGCATGAGTCGATTTAGGAATGATTCTTGAGCATCACAAACATGATTTCACCACATTTTCATAAATACAAAATTCTTTGGAATGAAAAAATGTTGAGCTATTCTGAAAAATTGAGAGAAAAATCATGAAGCCTACAAATTTTTGATGTAGAGGCTTACTATCATTAAGACTAGAACCTATTATAATAATGTAACTTAGACTTATAAGTAAAAATCTAGACAATGGCGAAAAACACTAAACATACACTGCAAATTTATAAATGGGGTGTAAATTTTAGTCGAGGGAACAAAAAAAAAAATTGAAGAATAAATAATTTTAACATGAAAATAATCACAGAAACAAATTTAAAAATAAACAATGTAAATAACAAAAATGAATGTATTTTATACAAAAGAAAAAATTGGTATGTACAAAATTAGAACAAAATGTCGGCAGTCGTTTCTTGACTCCAGGCTGTTTCCTCATTTGAATCGACAGGCTTAAGGTAGTCGTCTTTCGCCTGCTGGGCCGAAGTCGGAGGTGGAGGTGGCGGGGTCGTCGGTGCCTTCGCACGAGTCACTCCTAACTCAAACGAATTCTGACCGACCGTTTTACTGGGGGTGTAACTCGCCAAATTTGGGCCTCCTGTAAATAAATAAAAAAATCAGCTCCATTTCTTGATTTTAAATAAATTTATTACCTGTAGGTAAAGTGGGTGAATTAGGTGCACTAGAAACTGCAGGTGGTGTCGGCGCATCTTCTTTCATCGATTCTTCCGATGGGTACTCAAACAAGGTTGCTTCATCGTTGAATTGGATTTTTCTTTGCTATAACATAAAGAAGAGAAAACGAATTTAGTAGGGTCGGAAAGGTGATTTTCCCCTTAACTTATGACATGACTCAAGAGGGAACTACCCCTCCTGTATGACTCATTTCCAGGAATCAATATAATTATGTCTTCTTGCAATAAATTGTTCGAAAAATTTAAATAAAACAAAATTATTTAAAATATCCAAAATGTGGACAATTTAAAGACTTTTCCAACGATAATAGAAAAGTTAAAAATTTAGTAAATTATCGAACTTACAAGGGGAGGTTAAGGTCATGTAACCTTTTTTAGGTGGTTTTGAAATCCAAAATTTCACCGTATCTGAGGATTTCTGTGAATGGGCCTCAGGAAACCCAGAACAAATTCGGAAAGGCAAAATATGAAATTCGCGTAAGAATTTTTGTACCTAAAGGTCTGCAACGAATGCCTTCGTTGAGTAATAAAAAAGTTGTTTATTTCAAAAAAGGTTGTTTAGTTATCTAGAAGGACAATAATTGTGTCCCACAGGAAGAGACGTCATCAGAAAACAATAGATGACCAATGTTTTCACCTTCACCCTACAGATAACTCGAAACAAAATCGGGGTCAATAGAATCATTGTCAAGCATCAAATCTTTTCATGATCATCATCCAAGTTAACAAAAAAATAAGGTCACTTTTCTCCCGTCAAAGAAAAACGTGGGAGACAAATTTCCGAGTTTAATCTAATATGAAAAACTCGGTAGAACAGGTGGACTCTTCAAGTAACGGTGTTCGGTTCGTTCCAGCTATCTAACTGGATTTCGCGACCTTGCTAACATTCTTCAAACTGTATATTTATTGGATTTGCACAAGGTCCCCCGTATAAGTTTTTTTAAAGTTGTTTTCTTTGTTTCTTGAGGAAAAGATCGAGCTTTTAGCGAAAAATGAGTTCACTTTCATCCTTGAAGGTTGTCGTGACTCAAGAACCCTCGTTTTTGATAGAACAAAAGGGGGAAAAAACGACGCCTTAAGAAGTTCTTAAGAACTTGAAGGACCAAAATGTTGGGCAATTGTTCATCTTAAAATTCCATCAAGAAAGACTATAAATGTCACAATAGGTAACTAGTGGGACAATTATGTTCAAGAAAGGATTTTTCAGTGACAAAAGATGCTTGAATGCATGAGTATAACTAATTGAATGACAATAGGATTTTTTTTAGATCTCCAGACTTGATGGAGGATCATTGCCCTTTGATCGGATCATCTTTTGTTTTTCGAAAAACGAAAAAAATTTGATCAAAAAGCACAATTTCATTGAAGAATGGCCTTTTTTTCTACATGAATCATTCAAAAATATTTACAAATTCTATTATTAATACACCTCTTAATAAATGACAAAGCAAAATTATAAGGAGTGTTTAATAAACGAATCCTTGAACATTGAAACAAACCTTATTTTCTTTTGGTTCTTTTCTCAAATTCGACTTTCCATTGATGAGAATGTTGTCGCCGACGAATCGTACGTTGCAGATAGTCGAAGGTTCTTCTTCTTCGTCGGCGGATCCGTCGCCTTCGTCTCTACCGTTCACCTGGTAACAAAACCAAAAAAAAAGTTTAAAAATGAGTTCGTCCTGATTATTCAAAGGAAGAAGTCACAGTCCAACAAGGCGCACACAAAAGTCCCGTCTCAATCAATTGAACCCAAACGGAAATTTTCCTTTTGTGAACCCTAAAATTGCGCAAAATACAAAATGACAAGTTCCTTTGGGTCAATTCATGAATACCCACGGTTTCTCTCCGCATCGTCCTTTTTCGCGAGGACCTTCTTTTTTTTCTCCTTTCTCTTCTTTTTACTACAAAGCATTCCCACGACTCTACCGTTCATACTTTTTACCTTAATTATTAAATAGCGATAAAACGGGTCGGTGTATAGGTTTTGAGATAACATTTTTTCGACAATTTTGGTGGTTTTTGACCATTTTTTGGGTGAAAAACAAGAATCTGAAGTAGGTTTCGGGATATAGAAACATTTTTTTCGACCTCACCAAAGGGGAGGACCCTTCTTCACTATCTCGTCACCCAAAATGTGCTTTTTGACCATTTTTAGGGTGAGAAACAAGAATCTGAAGTCGGTTTCGGGATATAAAAACATTTTGGGGAGTATCAGCAAGTTTCCGATAAAACAACTAGACGTTTAAAAATAGAGGGCTCGGCAGGAGAGGCCTCCTCTGAAAGGATCCGTGAAGTTATTAATAACAGTTATCAAAACATCATTTTTTCGATAACGTACTATTGACAATTCACTTCAAAATGGACAATTTGTCACTTTCATCGATATCGCTACTCATGGTTTTTCGGCGTTTTCAGACATTTAGAAAGTGGCAAAATTTCGTGTTGATTCTATGGAATTTCGAAGGGGGCGGTTATGCTCATGAAGCTTTTGAGGCGACGTCCTATTTTAAAAAACGGAAAGTCAAAAAGTTCAATGATGACTTCTTTTTTTTAACATGACAAAGGGAGTGAAAATATTTCATTAAATCAGATTACGAGGGTTGAAAAAGGAAATGAAAGTAAATATTTGAACAGAGCCTTAAGGAGAGAGAGAGGAGAAAGCATGTGTGAGATGTACTAAGGTCAATCAAATGCCATTTTTGTGGCGTTTTCCGGGGTTGACCAATCCCTGAAAACTTTTTTTCTCTGGGGACATTCACTCATGTACTGCGTATTATCAATGCTCGACGCACGCTAATCGTGGGGGAGGAGGAGGATATGATTATGAAATTTCACACGTAAGTAGTGAACACTTCCTGCCCTCGATACCCAGTTTCACATTTTCAGTTTCAGAAATCAAACCACACCAAAACACTTTCTCAACCTTGAAATGCTTATAAAAATGTAAAATGTTTCTAATCAGAAATCTCGAGTTCCTCCATTTCTTTGCAATTCTGACATTACGTATGCTCTATGAAGTTGATAGTAATTTTTTTTTACATCCGAACAACATCCGTGCAGGAAGTGCTCCCCTTTTTTCATTAAAAAGGCCTTTTATATTAAACACAGAAGAATTCAAAACGTTTCGATTGATTCAACCTTGAGAACTCGAATGCTCTAGACAGGAAAAAAAAAATGTTAAAATTATATACAAAATGAAAAAACAAGTTTGGTCACTGCTCAGCAGGTGCAGATTCTTTTGGTTTTTTTGTCGAAATAACACTCTATAAAGATGGGAGAATAAATTGAAATGCACTCACAAAAAGTTGCGTAATATCAGGGCTATTGTAGACGTCTCAAGTGTCAAAAAACTCTGAACGTTTAGATAAAGGGTTTAGTGATGTAAACAGTTTAAAAACATCTTTGTTTAGAAAATTTCAAATCGTTTCCTAACACGTTTCCCTAAAACACACCATCTTTGAATATTTTTAACTTCCGAATAATCAACGAAAGAACTTATGGAGGTAAACAAAGTTTGGAAAAGGTTAAAGGAAAGCCAAAAAGCAGGGTCGGATGGGTAAAATTTACTAGCCCCCTCTTGGAGCATGAAAAAGTCTTAAAATGCTTAAAAATCAATCTAAAAAGGACCCTTTTCATAGTAAAGGAATACAATCTAGTTAAAAGGGCCCCTTGGGTCCAAAAAAAGGTCAAAAATCAAGCTTAAAATGCCCTTTTCTGTCGTTAAAGAACATAATCTAGTTAAGATGGCCCCTAGTGCCAAAAAAGGGGAAAAATCAAGCTAAAATGAGTCAAAAATCAAGATAAAAAGGATCAAATATCAAACTAAAAAGGGCCCTTTTCATAGTATGTAAAGGAATACAATGGTCAAAAATCAAGCTAAAAAGGGAGCTGAAACTCTCTAATTTTACTTTTCCTTTGGAAATTTTAGAAGAAGAAAAAAAAACACTTTAATTTTTGGTAGAACCACTAGAACGATTTCGATCACTGGAAAGTTATTTGCCTACTAGGGTCAAGAATCAAACCAAAATATGGTTTTTTTGAAAACAAAATGAAATCTTAGGCTACTAGAAATTAATTCAATGAAAAAAAATTTCTGAAGTCAACACCCATAGATTCGAAAGTTGCCTAAAACAAGGAAAAGTTTACAAATTGCAGTTAACACCGGTACTTTAAAATAAACCACAAGGGTTGTTCAAATGACCGGTTTCAGAAACGAAAGTTTAGTGATATTTCCTCAATAAAATACAAGTTTTGATCACATTTTACACGTGATGTCAACAAGTCGCATTTTTTTTTTTTTAAAAATAAATGTGAAGGTTTTGATGCACTTATATATTGAGAAATATTCGCCACATAAAAACCCCCTTCTAAATCTGCGGTCACAATAATTCAATTTTAATGAATTTTTTCAAAATGTTTTTTGAGTAACTTATTTCTTAACAGCTCCTTAACCCCAATAAGGGTCATTTTGACCCCTTTAAATGGACTGTCTGCAAGAAAAAGGTTTGGTCGTTATGGAGGTAGAACTTTCTCAAAAAGTGTGTTTTTTTTACAGATCTATTCGTTTGCTGGGCGCAACCTCCTAAGGCCCTACCCTGTATATGGTGCATATTTGGTGAAGATCGGTGGTTGATATGGCCAGATTGACTATACAGGGTCTCTTTGACCCCTTCCCAAAATCCCGAGTTCGAGGGTAATACAAATATTCTTTTTCGTTTAAAATGATCAATCTTGCCTAAAAGATGCTTTTAAAAAGAATGAAGACGTTTGTCATTTAAACAGGAGTAAAATATGTAGATCGTTCCGTGTCAGGACCATTTTTAAACCCTTTTCTTATGTAAATTGTAATTTTCACAGGTATAAAGAAGGGTGAAGGAAACAAATTCATGGTCTAAGGATAAAATATGAAGCCCGTTATTATTCCGGATAGACAATCGGCTAAATAAAAGGGGGGAAAATGATCGGAGCCTATTTTTATCTCAACGGGAGCCCTTAACCGCTCCCGACCAAGAAACTAGATCTGCCGTTATTTTACCTCTTCTTCTTTTCAACCATCATCCTCCTTTTAATCACGTAATCGCTCAAAACCGAAAAACACGAAGGGATCTAATAACACGCCATAGAAACATTCAAAATTAATAAAAAAGGAAAAAAAGTTTTCTATTTTGAACTTGACTTTAGAGATCGAAAGCGAAAACAATGTTGATGCGAAAGAAAAAAAAACCTTGGGAAAAAATAATTACTCTTTTATTAATATACACCTACCGATATTTTAATTGAAGACTTTCTCTGTATTCTTCCCTTATAAGTTATAAAGAACCAAAGTTGACAATTTTTCAAATAAAAAAATCTTGCTTTGATATAAGATGTTTATAGTTAGCAACCACGTCCGGTATGCAAAACACACGGCTGTAGTGTCAAGTAAATTCAAACTTTCGTTTTAAACCTCAAACCTTTAATTTTCACAAATTTCGATTTCTATTAGGCTAAAGAGTACTTTCTCTACTATGAATTAAATTGATAAAATATGAACTTTGTAGAGATAAAAGTGATATGCCACAGAAAACGCCTAAGGTGCATACACATGCAAAGGTTATCACGAAATAGTGAAAAATCACCAATAATCAACTACTTATGGACTAAATGGTCCTTTTAAGTATGAGAAAATTAGTTGTTCAAGCTATGATTGATGAACGTTTATCTAGGCGTTCTCGAGGCCTAATGGATCCCTTCAATTTTCGAGATAGCGCTTTCCTACTGTTTTTTGAACGTCACGCAAAGAAGAAACGTTTACAAAAGATTGGAACTCTCCAAACACGAAATTACAAGGAAGAAAGTTATCGAAATTGGCAAATTTTACATCCGAGCTTGTTCATTTAAAAGGAAAAAACAAAATTGTAGCTAATTTTATTGATCAGATTTGACCCTTTTTCGAACTGGTTTTGCGTATAATCTTCACGACTTTCTTCAAGAGGAAGCATTTAGCAAATTGATTCCCCGGGTACCGTTACAAATAGGGCTTGGCCTTGTAAAAAGTTTAAAAAATAACAACCAAAACTGGATTTTCCGGAGAAAAATGTGATTTTCCCGATTGATGTCAAGGATGAAACCTTGCGATGTTATAAAAGAAAGATATGGTTTCCTCTTGTGAAAGTATTCAAGAAGCGGTGGAGAATTTAAACGTGTAGCCCTAAGAATTTAATGAATAACAAGCTTGGATTAACATCACTTTCTTTGTTAAACTTTTACACGGGTTTTAAGTATTTATCACATAAAACGTGACTATCGATTAAAATGATGTCTTATGAAGAAAATACCGCAAAAGAATGAAAAGGTAAAAATTCTAACTGTAACGAGCTAAGGTTCAATTAAAGAGTCGCCCCGTTATTGTAGTTTATGAATCGGTTTTATATGAAAGGTGAACTTTTTTTTTTTTTCTTTGAACTTGCAGGTTGAAAACAATAATTTTGTTGATCGTCGACCGGAAGATTATTACATGACCCCCCCTCCGAACCAACTGACCGTATCAAAAGCAGAGCGTAAAAATCTGACCATCTGGAAAACTCATGAAAACAAAAAAAGGACGTCTGGAGTCTACGAAACTTCCACAAAAATTCTAATTTTTAAAAAATATTCAGCTTGCTTATGAACCTCCTTTTGCCTATTTAGGTGGCACTGTTGCGTGGAAATTCTGGGACCGAATTTCGATAGGCTCTTATTTGGTCCAAGGATCCGAAGAACTAAAATCAAACGTGCAATTCATCTTGAAACCGTCGGGCGCCTATTTTCGAGTCGTAAAACTTTATAGTTTCTCAGAAAGCTACTCGACTGGTATACGAGAACGGTACATAGTTTAAAAAGTCGGAAGAACGAGAGGATAACGATCCGGTTTTTTCTTCTTTTTCATTAGTATTCGATCCGAGAGCGTACTCTGAACTGTTATCGGACCGCACCTAGATTGCTTTTGTCTCCTCCCTAAAGTTATTCAAAAAACCCTTTGAATTTATACAAGAAGAGGCTTTTAAACATAGAAGAGTTCATAAATTTAACCGAACTCCTATTTTATTTAGTGCTGATGGACGATACTACATCTGTTTTTATGGCATTCCTTCTGACCTCAAGGTGCATTTAATAGCCCATAGAAAACGAGGAACTTTATTAGTATTCCTCCGGCAGTTCTATTGGCACGAACGTCCAGCCTCAAGGTGGTTTGTGGAACAATAGAAGGTTTCCAAGTGGTCCAAGAACTTAAATCCTTTAATTTATATTTGATGTGGGTTGCGTCTATTAATCTATAAGCTGCTTATGACATGTTGATTTCTTCGTTTTCAACGTTGTTTTATTTCTCGTCAAGATAGAACAGGTTTAGCGGTGAGACGTTCTGACAAAACGTGATTCACAGATCAGCCGCCCGGTGATTTCGAAACGTTTTGAACCCGACCTTGAATTGATGGAAAAAAATTTAAGTCGACGAAACGATTTTTAAAAGGGCAGCCACCCCAGAAATTTTTCGTCGAGACGGGAACGCTGAAAGGAACAACGGACACGTTCCACGAACGTGACAAGGGTTGATACCTGACGGTTGTAAACAGAAAACTCTGGCTACTAGTTTCCTCACAAACTATCACGTAATTGTTACAATTTATCCTTTCCCATTGAAATCATTCGAAAAAAAAGACCGAAATCAAAAGCAACGGTTACGGAAGGCAACGAACTCCTAATTATTAGGTTGTTTACATTGCAAATGGAATGAAGCACGCAAAAAGAACGAACTAGAAACATAATTTACCCATTGACCTCCAACATTGGAATCCGTTTTTCCCACACTTTTCTTCCAAAAGAGCAACAGGGTAAACCCCGATAAAAAAGGAGGCACATGGGCGTCATGAGAGCCCCTTTTTTTTGTCCTTTATTTAACCCTTTTCTATAAAAACGTGGGAACTAAGCGCTCAAATTGTTACTTCTGAAATATTTCACTCAGATATCGGAATGCCTTTATGTAAGATCTGAAATAATAGAATAAAGCCCCGCTGTTTCCAAGACAATGGAGCCTAGTTTTCAATGCCTATAGCCTCTTTAGCAATCGAAATTGACCAAAGGACTACAAGGCGAGTTTATCTCATGACATAAGCCATTAGAAACAATAGCCTCTTTAAATTAAAAAAAGAAAATGACGTCAAACTAAATCTTAATAGACTAGAATTGAAATAAATCGAGTTTCCTATATAAAATGTGGCAGGGAATGTATGTCGTATATCTTGATTGTACGTTTCCTATTTCCTGCGTCCTGTGCCCTCAAAATTATAATGGGCTTAATAAAAAGTGACACTAAATATTTCGGAATTCGAAACTTGAACCATTAACAGGTCACAGAACGCGGCGGAATTTATAAAAAAAAATTCATATTAGCCAAGAACCGTAACTCCGCCTAGTTTTCTAAACGAGCAGAAAAACTGTAAAAAATGCAGGAATCAATCTGCTATTTCTGTCACGGCTCAGCGGCGTCTGATTCTTATCTCCGTTGTTCCGGAAAAAAAGGAAGAAAACTTATTAATTTTTATGAAGGATGACCAAAAATTGTCAATGGATTTTAAGATAAAGCACAGGTTGCTCAAAAAACGTGGAATGAAAAAAATGGTGGCAAATAAAGAGGTTAGTTTCGCAATAGTGCTGCAGGTGTTTTTGCTTGTGGAAAGGCAACCATCCGAATCCCCTCGTGCTCCCTTAATCGATTTCATCGTTAAGAATGAGGAAATATCTCTTTCTCACTTCTTCGCAATCTCAGACACCTTCCAACTTAATTATACAAGTTCAAACGGCTCTTACCCCGGAAGGTCTTTGCCCCTTTTGAGGTGCACATTTCTTCCTATGTTAATGGATCAAAAACCGAAGTTTGGATGGCTCGAAAGTGAATTTTGTGTTTAAAAAATGACAAATGGCACTTTAATATTCGTTGTAGCGGCTACGAGAAATCGTGCCGCTAAGTAAAACAAGATAATTTATTTTTTCTCTTTATTCATGACATCGTCTTCATGATATAACGTCTTTTTCACACCTTTTAAAACAAGACTGTGAGAATCTTGACATAAATATTCGTCGTATTTTTAATACCAGTGACCCCATTTGTCGTCAAGATTCTAAAAAAGTCTTCAGTCATCAAGGAAACATCGCTAGCGGTTTTTTAAGAAGACGTTAAGGAATGCAAGGACCTACCACCACTTTTTCCACGAATCGCATGGAAAACAATTAGCAGGACGCCCAAAGATCTTTTGTGGGATCAAACATTCTACACTCTATCGAGACAACTTCTGCTAATTTTGTCTTCATCCGGATATAATTAGTGGGTTTTTCACGTTTTCTCATTATGGCTCCAAAGAAATTCGTGAGGAAAATAAAATATTCAAAATTCCACGAAAATAACAATAGGATAAAAAAAGAAAGTTAAGAAATGTGATGAAATATGGGGTCTTTTCATATTTTTGGTTTTGAAGAAAGTGTTGAATATCGGAAACTTTAGGGGAGTTTCTGCCGGACCCACTTTATTAACGAGAAGTCCGAGCTTGGAAAGAGGACGTACGCGTTTCACCGGCATCTAGGCCAGATCTTTTCGGTTCCTGCTCGCACCCTAACCTTCACCCTATCTCTCGGCTCTTTTTTTCGAAGACGCGCCTTGGAACTCGTTCCCTGAACTTCGACAGGCCACATTGCATTCCGCATCCGGGAACGAGAGACTTTTTTCGGCAACGAACCCTCAACACACTCCCGCAAGACATGAATAGTCTAACCTAAATAAAAATCTTGAAAGTTTTTTCCTACCAATAATGGCATCAAGAGTTCAAACGTGACCAAATGAGGCAGTAATGACTTCTAATTTTACCGGCCACCCAACTAGGTAAACACTAGGTGCTAAGATACGCTATAGAAAGTGAATTATTGGTCTCGAGAACTTTCTAGGTATCGAATAACACGTCGTCAATTAACAGAAAACAGTTTCGTTTTCCTCTCCAAAGATGGCCCCGCTTTCGCATCGGTAAAATTTTGTTCCAATTGTAGCTGTCAAAAAAATGTGTTGACGGTTTCGTTATTTTCGTTTCCTCCTTTTGTTTTCGTAGCAAACAAAAGCGATTGACTGTCAAAACGAAAGGTGTAGAGAAATTTTTATTCTCTTTTTTTCCGAAACAACCGCAATAGTCATATGAACAATTAGTTCGGGACGGCACGCAAAGGAAACGACACTGGGCGGTTTTCTCGTCATTTGATCATTTATCTGTGTTAACTTTTGTTTTTTAAATCAATAGTTTCGTTCGTCACTTCATAGTCAGTAGCGTAGCAATATACAGTAAAGTGGTCAACTTCCATCCAAAAATTGGTAATTTCCTCTCAAAAAGTTTGTCCTCGCCAATGTGGTCAACCTTTTAGGATCGTCCAAATAAGACAAAAGTTGACCAGAATCTTTGATTTTGACTTTTTTTTTATTATTGAGCTTCTTCCTAGCTTTAGGACAACGAGGCAAAGTCTTAGGCATAGATTTAAACGTGAAATTGTGTTAGTAGAACTGAAATAGTAGAATTTTTGTTGTTTGATTAATGTTGAAATGAGACCTTGGGCACAATAATATTATTTATAAACACGAAACCTTATATAGAACATTTATTATGAGTCGACACTATCGAAGGGTCAGAGTCCCTCGACTTCCGCGAAGATTTAAATAACGGTTAAACTGGGTCAAAGAATAATTTATTTTATCAAGAAAAAGAAACCGCAAGTTATCTTTGAAACAATTTTGTTTTATTTTTTAAGTCTGGTCGTTAAAGGCGAATTGAGGAAGAGGATTTTGACCGAGGAGAGCATTCGTCTGGATTATCTGACCGTCTTCCTTAACGGATGAAAAATATTCTTTTCTGATGAGAAGGGAAAGTATTCCAGAGAAATTGTGTACCATCCAGGGTATAGAAAAAAAGGAAAAAACTTGATCGGAATGAAGGGAAACTTCTTTTCTTGGGCGGGTCACATTTGGACCCAACCCTGATTTCTCTGTTTCCATACCCAATAAAAACTTTTTTATAAGGATAAGCTCAGGAACTTGCCCGGAAAGGACAAATCGGAAAAATTTTCATTCCACAATCGAGTCTGGAATCTTTGATGATTGAGCGAGAAGAAATGGGAGTCTGACGCGTGAAAAATCCATGTGCCATGACTGGGCATTGACTGAACTGGCAACTACCGTTAGTACCCCTTAAGGTAGAAACATGAGGGGACACTCTTCACCTTTTTTCTTCACGACTGCCGGTGAGATACTAAAACTGAAGGCAATTTAAGTTCTTTTCATAGCTAAAAAGTATTTAACCACCATTGGAATCTCGTTGGTAACTACGCCACTTTTAAATAGTAAAAAAATCAATTCTTAGCAGGTGGAATGAAGCTATTTAAATCTGACAGTGTAATAAGATGTTTAAAAAGACGTTGAGAAGAAGTACTAGTAGCAGAAAGGTGGCATTTTCCTTGGGCCGTTACTCTCTAACTGTTGTCGACTTCCGCTTTTCCTACTTCCATAACTGACGTAGCCTCCTTCATCAAATGGAAAATAGCAAAGTTCAAAATTACGTAAAACGTACGAAGGGAAATTTCTGGACAGAAAATTATGCAATTTCACAATGAAGTCAGCAAAAAAACGTTTTGCTTTCCAGGCTATTGAATGTTAATCGACCTTTTTTTATTATTTTAAACAGCCTCATTCGATATTGCGAAAAAAAATTCGGACTTTGCCCTGTTCTAAAAAAAAAAATGCATTTTTCAAAAAATTGAGAAACTAGACCACTTTTGAGCTAAACGTGTCGAAATCGCCCTAAAAATTTTTTTTTATCTTATCATAAACTTATCGAATTGGAGATAATCTAAGGCGAAAAAAGTTGAGCTTAAAATGACATCATAGCATTTTAAAAATGATGAGATTAGAAATTGGATCGCATTATTCTAGTCACAATAGACTTTTTTCTTCCCATGGCGAGATTCGCGAAAAATGAGCGCTCTCAACTTTCTAACGAGGATGTACAATAGAGATAAACATAATCCTGAATATCGAAATAAAAAGAAAAGAAGTTTGTGTTGACAGAAACAACCAAGAAAGTGCAATACTGGAACCCCAAGGGGTGGAAATTAGGAGGGAAGAAATAGGGGAACTAAAGGAGGGTGAGGATTCCAAACAGGAAAATTTACTTCCAAGGTAGCTTCACAACATTCTTGCCCTTTGATTCTCGGCGTTTCCTTTATCAGCAATGCAACTACACTCAACTAAAAAAGGGATAAATCACAGAGGACATTTATGTTCTTCTACATTGTAATTAGGAATAATGATCGAAGCCCTAAGAGGGTAATTCGTTAACGATAATGACTAACAAGTATCGATCCATGTCACTGTTCAAACATAGATAACGCTCGTCCACCCACTTACCTATCCCACGGTTGAAATAATTAAATTATACTCAAAATATTTCCAAGATAGGTAATTAAACGTAGACAATGGACAATTTTCTGTTGTGTAGACGTATTAAAGATTAAGTGAACAAAAGCCACGGTTTACGTCAAGTTTTGAAACGATTAGGCTATTACGATCGGATAATCTTTGGAGTGTAATTTTAAAGAATTACAATTTGGGTTAGAAGTTTTCACTTGTTCCACTTAGATTTCCTTTTATTTGCCTCTTCAAGCAGCGTTGATTCTTAACGAAAGTGGTCACGGTCTCCTTATTTTATTTATATATCCTTTATTAATAATAAAATGTCCAATTAATTGCTTACTGAATTTATTTGTTTCGAGACTGATGTCAAAGCTTTCTTTGCGGTTTCGACTTTCAAATTTCGTCAAGTTCCATTTTAACGAAGGGCCAATAAAGCGTGAGCAGGAAATCGGAAGAATCGTAAAAATAAAAAACGACTTCAAAATGTCTTCGAGGCTTGAGGATGGGGACTTTCTCCAGATGCTTAATTGGCATTCCTAGATAATTCCTCTTTCTTTTTCGATAACTGAGCAAAACCTTGGAGATTGATGGATTAGAAATTGACATGAAAAAGATACTTTATCGCGAAACTTGAGCTCTGTACGGATTGATGTTTCTCACGAGTTACCGTAGAAAAACTAAGAAAATTTGAGTAAAAACAACAAGAGATTTTAAATAAGATGACGCTTTTCCATACAAAAGGGCTAAAAAGAGGTAAAAGCGATCAAGAGGCATTCATTCTTATCCATCCTAATTTATTAGGACTTTCTATACATATTTGGCTCATGAGCCAAAGCCTAACTATAGATATCCATCTGGAACCATTGCAGCTTCCCATTTGCGACCCTTTGATAAAACAGGGTCCTTTTCCGCACTAAACTAGAGTACTTTTGCACGCATAATTCCCTTTTTTACAAGCACACTTGCCCACCAAAATTCGGGTACCTTGCACAAGGATAAGCCTGGGAGACCAACTTTTTTCAGGGGCTTACAATATTAGGATGTGCAGAATAAAATTGTGCATTAGATAGGTACATATTATGAGTTTGAGTCTGAATGACTCTGAATACCATTCAGACCTAAGAATCCTTCTCTAGTAATCAGTATCATTGTTTTCTATTTTCAAATCTTTTGACGTGACAATGTACTTATTATTCATATTTTCTCACGTTTATCAACCCATTGGTGACTAAAAATATGAATATAATGAATCAAGATTGGCATCACAACAACGATGATTTGGTGTTCAAGACTGTCGTAGAAAATGAGATGTTAGATGTCTTTTATGAGTGTTGATGTGTGACTTGTTGGATTATAGCTATGTTTATAATAAAATTAATTTTACCTTATTATTTCTAACTGGAGACAAATTGAGACCGTCGTTTTCAATGTAATCAGGAACGGACTGCCTTGTACTGAAGTTGAAGACCATCGTGTTCGGATTCTGCCACGGTTTTTTATCCCAAAGTTGAGTTTTAATTTCACCACCGATTTTCGTTTCGATTTCGTTTTTGTTCGCGATTATTTTGACAGGTTCGGACTTAACTTTGTTTATGAGATTTTTCTCTATTTCTAGTTCGGTGAGATTCATCAAGGGTTTGTTCGTCACGACTGGTCTGATGACGGCCACCTGTTTTTGGGGGCTCGTCTGGACCGTCTCGGGCTGATTTTGGATCAACGTCGTGTTCGTCGCTTGCGTTATGTTCGGAAGGTAGTTTTTAGTCGGCTTTAGGCTCTCGCTGAATGTAAACGTGATCGATGTCCCTTCTTTCCCGATGCTTTCCATCGCCTTCTGAGAAACATATTTGGGCGCATCTTCCTCATCTTCAAGCGTCTTCGGGACGATCGACTTCTCAAACTTTTCGACGACCGCCGGGGGTTTTAACGGAACGATCGGTGGTTTATCAGCCAGAGGTGTGAACTTGATAGGAGCAACAAGCGCTTTTTCGATTTTTGGAGACACAGGTTTCTCTTTCACTGGACTTTTTGGCACCTCCTTGGTCACCACTGGGAAAATGCGTTTCGGCGATAAAATTTTAGGTCTTGAAAGGCGATTTTCTGGAATCAAAACTGGTTTCGGACTAAGAAGTGGTTTTGGTAATTTAATAGGACTGTTTTTGGGACTCGTATTGGGAGACTTGTTCATCTTTTTGACTTCCAGCTTGGCAGGCTCGAATATTTTTAATGTCTGTTTGACTAAATCTGGTGGTGGAAGTTCCTTATCTTCCCTATGTTTCCCTTCATCATTATCGACGATGACTAAGTCTTCGTTGATAATCGAGGGTCTTATTCCGTTTATTTTGAGTTTGTTTTCTGGGCTCTTTTCGTTTTTGATCAACGTATCCATCGACCTCGCTCTTTTCATGGATTCACTCCCTCGTGTCAGTCCTAGGTATTTGGCATGATGCTGGGATATTTTGGCGCTTTTGTTGTTTGTCGATTGATATGGCTTTTTGACAAAATGCGGCTTTTGGGCGGCTTTGGCGTCGTCTTCGAGCATGTTTTCGAGGCTGGTGGCTCGTCTCATGTTGGACAAGGAGGGCCTGCTTGAGTACTTTTGGTTATCCCGAAGCGTCATGGATAAATACTTGCTTTTAAGCTTGTTCACTATACCTGGACCGTATTGAAGCTCTTCGCTGGAATCCGATTGGTAGTCTTCATCCTTTCCGTTTTTTAAGGCACCCAACTTTTTATGTTTGTCACGAAAGGACGCCTTCTTGACCGGCTTCTCCTCGACCATTTTCAACTTTTTATCGCACTTGATACCACTATTACCACTGACTATCAACTCACTCAGATTTGAATCTAACAACCTCATCGTCCCGACGTTCGAGTCAGGGTGAAAGTCAAGAGACGAGTGCGAACCCGAGTCCCGATGTTTACTGCACCCTTGAACGACCCGTTCTGAACGCTGGAAACCGACTCCGCTCCCCCTCCCCGTCGCTCGTCGCCTCTCCAGCAATTCTTTCTTCCATTGTGGAACAAACGATTGTTCTTCATGAGATCCCATTTCTTCGCACGAATCCGACTAAAAACTCCTTAACATTTATAATTCACCGACCGTAAAAATTTTCTTATCACTACGACACCTGTAACCTAAAACGGCGAGCGTGAAAACGCGACCGCTCATTCCGACCCGAGTCAACCTTTGATCTGGACAGGACAAAATCAATTTTTTAATCCCTTAACTACATCTTTTTTCCACTACTATCACTGGGAAAACAAACAAGAAACCACGATTACGTCACTTCGGACATGATTAAACTGAACGGATTTACGCTCTATCTAGCGAATCAGATTGGAAATTAGGGCCGGCCAAACGGAAAAAGACTAGTAGCGGACTCTTTTTTCGATGAACTTAACCACTCAGGAGCGGGAAAACCGAATATTTTGCGGACAATTTAAAATCGCCGAAGAACTTTACAAAAGGCAATAAAAATCCAATTTTCTATCTAGGGTGGTGTTCAGAGACCAAAATCATTCGTCCCTCAACCCAAATGCGTTTTCTCAGCTCCCTATTGTCCGATCGACTTGAAATTTTTAGGACGTTTTTTGATTATATTGAAGAAGATTTATACCAAATTTTATATCAATCGGTAAACAGAGAGCTGAGAAAACGCTATTTCCCTTCCCCCGGCATGGCTACAGAATCAATCTAGCCCAAATTCAAGGATGAATCTAGCCATAAAAGAAGGACAATAAACATAAAATCTGTTTATTTGATGGCGATACCTAGCGAACAACCTATGTAATTAACTATTTTAAGTTATATTTGACGAAAATTTGGATTTGTATTGAGGTTTTTAACGAAAATTTGCCTCTTTCAACCTCGGTTCTAAGGTTTTTGATAAAAATTTTACTCTTAAACTCAATTGACCACATTTGAACTATTTGATAATATTTGAACCATCGATGATTTGAACCAATAACCATTGACCATAATATTTGAATTGACCATATTTGAATTATGGCGGACACAGTGTTGCCAAAAATTCGTTTAACAAACAATTATTACATTTATTCGTTCTATAATTGGCAGAATATAGTATTATACATACTTTTACAATGAATTTATATATTTTAGACTAATAAAATGAGGTTTTTGGTTATTGAATTTGTGAAATCGATGTTTTATGATCAATGAGGCACTGGAGGTTACACCGAGTTTGCCCTTTCTCAAACGTGACCGCTTCACGTTTTCTCTGAACTCCTTCGCGTATTCGGTGTTTATCTAATTAATCTTTTTACGATGGTTAAAAAGACCGTAAGTTTTCTTTTAATTATATCTTATTTTATTTATTTGTGATCACCATTTTCGTGTTTTGTGCTTAAATTTACCTGTTTTTCATAGTGTATCTTTAGTTTGTTTTGAAACGCTGCAGGTTATGTTTCTGTGATCGGCGATTTTTAAATTTGCTTTTTTAACATTTTTAGCTTAAAAAGAAGCCCGGGAAGAAGGTAGCGGCGGCTCCTCTTGCCGTCAAGAAGCCCGAAGTACACAAAGTCGTCAACCCCCTTTTTGTGAAGAGGCCCAGGAACTTTGGAATCGGTATGTTCACGTTCAAGTTGAATCTTTTTGATTTCTTTTGGTAGGCCAAGATATCCAACCGCCACGTGACCTTAGCAGGTTCGTCAGATGGCCCAAATATGTCCGGATCCAACGTCAGAAAGCGATCCTTCAAAAAAGATTGAAAGTCCCCCCGACTATCCATCAGTTCACCCAGACTCTTGACAAGCCCACACGTAAGTTGCTGATGTCTTTTGGCTTCGTTATTTCTTTTATTTGTAGAGAGTGCACTCTTCAAGATTTTGGAAAAGTACAGGCCTGAATCTGCCGCTGCCAAGAAGCAAAGGTTGAAGGCCAGGGCTGAAGGAAAAGTCGCCAAAAAGGAAGATACTCCGACCAAAAGACCCAATGTCGTCCGCCAAGGTGTCAACACAGTCACAAAACTTATTGAGCAGAAAAAAGCCCAAATTGTACTCATCGCTCATGATGTCGACCCTATTGAAGTAAGATATTTTATCAATTTTTTTTTCTTCTTTGATTACAATAATATTCGATGATGTTTGAATTTCTTCACCTGAGGATTTACAATTTAATCCATAATAAGGATGAATCTGACATACTGAGAATTCTTTCGGCTTTGTAGCTAAATTCATTATTGATCGCTTGTTGGGTTATTCTTAAAAGCAGTTCTAGACATTTAGTTAATTGGATTTATAGCCTCTGAGGGGTAGGCTACTTCCCTTGGAGGGTTCCTTGTTACTCAGCCTTGGGGTCACCAGTATTGACTTTGATGACCACCCTGCAGAAACTACCGATGATCTTGTTGTCCAGGATGATATCTTCAGCAGGCTACTTTGGAGTGTTTCTTGTTTTTTAGCTTTTGAGTCACCAGTTTTGATTCTGATGATACCACCCTCCAGAAACTTCTGGTGACCAGAATGATGAGCAGGCCACTTAGAGAGTTTCCTGTTCCTTCACCAGTTTTGACTCCCATGGCCACCTTCCAAAAACTATGGATGATCCTGGTGACCAGATGATATCATAAGCAGGCTACTTTCCTTGTAGTTTCTTGTTTCTAAGCCATGTGGCCACCAGTTCTGACTCTCATGGCCACCTTGCAGCAACTACTGATGGTCCTGTTGACCAGGATGATACCTATCTTACTTAAGCACGCTACTTCCATTGGAGGGGTTCTTGTTAATGAGCCAAAGGGTCAACAGTTTTTATCCCCGAGATGGCTATAAGTCATCCTTTAGGCTGCTACCTCCAGAGAAGTTGTCTATGTGTTGATAAAATCCAATACGAAAGACCCCCTCACAAACAAGCGATTCAAGTTGTTTAAATGCTTATCAAATAACATTTCCATTTGCTTATTTTATAAATTTCTCTATGAATTTCAGCTTGTTCTCTTCCTCCCCGCATTATGCAGAAAGATGGGTGTCCCATACTGCATAGTTAAAGGAAAAGCTCGTTTGGGAAGACTCGTCAGAAGGAAGACCTGCACCGCCGTCGCTTTGACTCAAGTCGACGCCGGCGATCGCGCCAACTTGACCAAGGTCATCGAAGCCGTCAAGACCAACTACAATGAACGCTACGAAGAGATCAAGAAGCACTGGGGAGGCGGACTTCTCGGAGCTAAATCCGCTGCTAGGATAGCTAAGTTAGAAAAAGCCAAAGCCCGCGAATTGGCTCAAAAGCAGGGATAAATTCTTTTATAAAATATAACAATCCTTGTTTTTACTCTTTTTATTTTATAAACCTCGATTAAACAGTCTATTCAAAAAGTTCCTTTTTGAAATATCATTTTTCTTCAAATCGAAATCAATCAAATTTTCACTACTGCATAATTCCTTTTCTGCAACATTTCGGCAAACTAAATCTTTAAACGTCGTCTTTTTGATCACATCAAAGCCTATTTTTCCTCCCAATGTTGTCGATTTCCAAAATGCGTTCGACGACAATGGATGCGTCATAATCGCTTTTATCAGCCAATTTGTTATCATTTGATTCGAAGTTTGGCCTAGAAGTCTTCCTTTGTTGCCAGACTCCAGCAGTATACCTTGAAATAATGTTTTAATCTTAAATTTCATTTTGACCTCTTTTACCTGTTATGAATTCCAAATCATCAATGCTTCCATACAATTTTTTAAGCTCATCATTCAACTTGAAGCTTCCCATAAGTTCGGAAAAACTTTTATATTTATCAAGCCCAAGGTATGTTCTATACTGATTAAATGTGGGAAGCCTATTACACCTTCCTTCATTTATCAACATTTTTGTTACTCCAGCCATCATTTTTCCAACATTTTGCGGCCCAGACTACAAAGATACACTATCAACATCTAGCAACGTGGTAGCGTTCCACCCCATCAAGCAAAACTTGACCTTGAGGAGAGGGGTTCTTTTACCTGTCCAACTTCAGTTTTGGCCAACGAAGCCATCATTTTGTACAACCCTTGCTTGTAAACTTGAGTAGGATCCAATGCCAGAATAAAGTTACTCATATTGGTCGAACCCTGTATATGTTCAGGCATCATTTGTGGCCAATGAAATGCCAAAAAAATTTCGATCGGAACATTATTGGCCAGTATATACGATTTTCTGAGCGGCTTGTATCTCAGGTTGATGGGAAAATATGAGAGCCGGCTTATCCATTCAGTATATGTTATTGAAAGCATTTGTCCTTAAAAAAATTTAGTTTGAACCAAAATTACATTCATACCTGTGACAATATTTCGAGCTGTTTGAAACAACCTTTCGTCATCCCAATCTGGCCATGTTGAAATCAACAAATTGCATACTCTATTATGCTCCCTTAACCATATTGTAGAAAATAAATAAGTTAATGTATTTTGGCTTATTAGGTAGTTCGATTTGGCTCTTTCCCCTCTGGCAATCTACAATTTTAATAAACAAACTACAAACCAACTGACTTCGTGGCCAAGAGGATTTAGGCATGTGACCCATGGCTAATTTCTTACCCAGCCTAATTTCTCTTTTGAAATTCTCGGATAATCTTCTCCATGTCTATTTTGAACTTTGAGTTTTCCATGCCGATAAGACCGTTCATTCTCCTTGTATAGTTGCGAACATGTCATCTATTTTTGCTGTTAGATGATTTCTTTAAACCAACATACCCAAGTAACGTAATTGCAATGTTTAAACTGGAGGGCAAGATTTTGGCCGAAAATGACAAAAAGTAAATTTATATTTGGGTTTTTAATGAATTCTTTTCGTTCGAATAAACTTTTAAAGACGTCATCAACATGAGGTGGTATTTTCGACCCTAAAAATTTACATTAGAACAATTTTTTATATTTTTTTACCTTTTCCAATTGGGCAAGATGGTAGTGGCGGTAGTAACTGAGTTCCAAGACAAGAATTATAGGCATTTGTCAAGCTCAAATAAGGATTTCCAGAAGATGGGAAGTAATTACTTTCCACTTTTTCTATCAAATCTATAAAACAGAATTTAAAACATTCTATCAAAAATGATACATACTTTCAATATAAAGTGAATGGAACAAAGTATGTAATAATTCGATGCTGTTAAATATTAAAAAGTTGAGTGGGTTAAAAAGAATAAAATCGAGGAAGTCGTTGAAACGATTTTTCAAAAATAAGGACCAAAATCCTGAAAAGAAATAAAGATAAACCTCATTATTTAAAAGTTGAGTTACGATATGTGCAGTTTTTCCCGTAGTAGCCGGTGTTGATGCAATCACAGTAGTAGCCATTGCTTATTTCAAAGCAAAGTCCTCCATTTTGGCAAGGAAAATCACAGCATGGGTTGATCTCTAAAGAAATTTTATGTTTTTGATATAAAATTCGATTACTGTGTGATAAAAGACGTTTTCCTTTTTGGTGTTCTGGATACTTCGTCGGGCCCAGAAAAGCGAGCAACATAAGAAGGCTGCAGATTCTATTTTGCCACTTAATTAAATCTAAAATTTGGTGTGAAAACTTGGAAAACGAACCACAACTACGAACCCATTGTAGTTTTGAAGATATCATCTAACTTTCTGAACTTCCTAAAAAAGAAGAAAAAAGAAGTCAGACTGACAGAAGGAGAGCATTGTAACAATCGACGAAAATCCGGTTTTCGAAGTTGTATACCTGGCCTCCCAGACCAGAGGTTCCCAAACTTTTTCACAGTGCTTTTTAAACAAACTTTTTAAACAAATAAAACCTGTGCACCCCCCTCCCCCCTCCAAAAAAAGTTGTTAATTTTGAGGTTTTTGAAGAAAATTGGGGTTTTAAAAATGTAGATTTTGAGGTTTTTGACAAAATAAATTGCACTTAAAACGCAGACTCTCAGGTTTTTTGACGAAAAATTGGCTCTTAAAACCATGATTTTGAGTTTTTTTTATTTAATTTTTGTTTAAATGATAATTAGGCTTTAGAAATGTAGATTTTCAGGTTTTTGACAAAATAAATTGCACTTAAAACGCTGATTCTCAGGTTTTTTAACGAAAAATTGGCTTTTTTTTTTAAACGAAAATTTGGCTTTAGAAATTTTGATTTAGAGGTTTTTGATGAAAATTGGGCTTTAGAAATGTTGATTTTGACAAAAATTTGACTTTTTAAACCTTGATTTTGTGGTTTATGACGAAAAATGTCTCCTAACACTTTGATGTTGAGGTTTTTGGACGAAACCTTGATTTTAAGGTTTTGATGAAAAATAGCCTCAAAATATGTTCAGAATAAAAAGAAAAGCTAAAGTTTTGGGGAATATTTGAAAAAAAAATAATTTTTTTTTGAGCCTGCAAACGCCCTTTTGGGAACAACAGCGCCCCAGTTTGGGAACCACTGCTGTAGACCTTTCGACTTGAAATTTTGAGGGCTTTCTATTATCGTTTCAGATAAAATCTGGATAAATTTTTCCTACTCCTAGATTTAGGGGTTAGGTACTAAAGGTTAGTATGCCATGTGTGTATAGATACAGGACATCGGTAATTTAAACGCTCAAAAAGTGGACCAAAAGTCTACTGTGAGTTGTAATAGTAGTCCACAACTTAATTAATGTGGAGAAATCTAATGATTTGCTAATAAAACAAAAGTTTTAGTCATCCAGTGGTCGAACCTCGATGACTTTAAACATTTTTGGAGAATATAATTTAAAAAAAATTTACTTAATTGTGAGCTTCAGTTTTTGATTGACAAGATGAAATAGTTTTCACTGAAAATTTAGATTTTGGCATTTTTTGAAGAAAAAAATAACAAAGGCTGTTGTTTTGTTTCTATAACAGTGAAAAGGTTACGCTTCTGCAAAGCGAGGAACGAGAAGACAAAGGGCTTACTTTTTGTTTCTATTTGTGAAAAAGAAAAGATTTTTAAATTAGTTTGCATTCTCCAGCCTATTCTGACGAGATGGCTTCAAAAATTGAGGAGGTTAGTGGGCTAATCATGGTTGAATTTTTGTGCATTGTCATGCTAACATGTTCTTTTAGCTGAAACTTGATATTCAAGAACTCCAATCGTTGATGAAGAGTTCGAAAAGGCCTAAAGTGACGAGCATCCTCTCGATTGAGGTTCGCAAACTTGAGACCGAATTGATCAGATTGACTGAGGCTCAGAAGAAAGAGAAGGAAAGTCAAGATGTCGGAGCGATGGGTGATAGCGTTAAAGCGCCAGCGGCTACTCAATGCTACGATGTCAAATTATCGACCTATGGTGAGCTGTCATCAGTTTTTATGATTTCGTTATTTCAGGCTGGAATGTATCCAGGGGCGGAACCAGGGTTCAAAAAACTCGTCAAAATTTAACATTCTAAGAGCGAATTTTTCATCAAAAACTTCAAAATCAGGGTTTTTAAGAGCCAAATTTTAGTCAAAAACCTTAAAATAAAAATTGACTAAGCCAAATTTTTCCTCAAAAACCTCAAATTCAAGGTTTTAAGAGACATTTTTTGTCATGAGCTTTAAAACTAACTTTTAAGAGACAATTATTTTTCGTCTAAAATCCTCAAAATAATCATTTTAAGGCTCTCTTTTGTCAAAAACCTTGAAATTTACGTTATTTGAGATCTTTCATCAGAAACCTCAAAATCAATGTTATAAGAGACAATTTTTCGTCAAAAACCTCAAAATCAACGTTTCCTTATAATTTCCATTATTTGAGAACCAATCTTTCATCAAAAACCTCAAAATCGACGTTTTAAGAGACATATATTTTTCGGCAAAAACCTCATACTTAACATTTTGAGAGATAATTTTTGTTAAAAAATCAACATTTTAAGAGACAATTTTTCGTCAAAAACTTCAAAATCAGGGTTCTAAGAGACAAATTTTCGACAAAAACCTTTAAATCAAAATTTAAAAAGCCAAATTTTTCTTCAAAAACAGCAAATTCAAGGTTTTAAGAGAAATTTTTTCGCCATACGCTTTAAAATTAACTTATAAGAGGCAATTATTTTTTTGTCAAAAATCCTCAAAATCAACGTTTTAAGGCTCTCTTTCATCAAAAACCTTAAAATTTACATTATTTGAGATCTTTCATCAGAAACCTCAAAATCAACGTTTTAAGAGACAATTTTTCGTCAAAACCCTCAAAATCAACGTTTAAGGTTCTCTTTCGTCACAAACCTCAAAATTTACATTATTTGAGAACCGATCTTTCATGAAAAACCTCAAAATCAACGTTTTAAGAGCTTTTTAAAGATTAAGTTTAAAACTTTTTTTTTATAAGAGGGGCTTTGATATTTTAGTGGTACACCCTCTCCGGACTAATTCCTGGATCTGCCTCTGAATGCACC
This sequence comes from Orius laevigatus, assembly GCA_018703685.1. Classification (NCBI taxonomy): domain Eukaryota; kingdom Metazoa; phylum Arthropoda; class Insecta; order Hemiptera; family Anthocoridae; genus Orius; species Orius laevigatus. Next base: position 138,605 of record JAGWEN010000097.1, on the reverse strand, counting down.
TACTGCAATAATTCATTAAAATGTTCTAAATTTAACCTCATTTCTGTTCCAGCTTGGGATCAGTCTGACAAATTCGTTAAAATATTCGTCACATTAAAGAACGTTCAAAGTTTGGACGAGGATAAAGTTACCTGCACTTTTGACCCTAGGTAATCATTAAAATTCCATTTAAATCAAAATTTTAATTAATTTTTAATGTTTCAGTTCGATGGAATTGTTCGTCCGTGAACTCGATAATCGCAATTATTTCTTAAGGATTAAAGGATTCCTTCATGAAATCGACGATACTAAAAGCTACGTCAAAGTTAAAAATGGTGCGTCAAACGTTTTTTTTTTTATGATTTGGGACAATTGCTTGTAGGTGGGAGATAATAATTTAACCCCCATTGATTTCTTAGTGCTCTAATCACTGCTTTTCACTTTAGAGGGCTGTCAGGGTACAAGGCAGGGGCTTTTGCCATTTTAAGTTCGTGTGGAGTGATCATTGGAACAAATTCTTTTCGATGAACAGTGGTGGAGGATTGAGATTATTAGACGAGGTTCATGGGATATGTTGCATGAGTCTTTTGGTCCATTTTTTGGGTTGTTGGTTATCATTCAGATGGCTTCCATCACCCTCATAATTCATCCAATTTTTACTGAATCTTTTTTCATTCGTTTCTTATGGTACTGAATTTGTTCATTTGATGTGAAAAAATTTAAAAACTCAAGAACGATTTCGTTTTTTCGTAAGTACCAATTAAGGTTTTCTCCTTTTTTGTTACCACCTCATAAAATTTCATTCTAAATCGTTTTTGTTTCAGATCTTGTTTCGGTGTTTCTAGCGAAGAAAAAGCAAGGTCAAAACTGGTCTCATTTGTCTGCAACTGAGCAGAAAATCAAGGATGCCAAAAAACCGAATTTGTCCAATGATGACGATCCTTCTGCTGGGATAATGAACGTCATGAGGCAGATGTACGAAGAAGGCGACGATGAAATGAAAAGGACCATCGCCAAAGCCTGGACTGAAAACCAAAATAAAATATGAAAAAATTTTCTTTGTTCAATTTTCTGTACTTAATCATTCCTTTTAAATGATTTTTATTACTTTTATACTTGTCATTTTTTTTTCTCCTGGATTTAATTAGTGTATAAATAAAATATTTGAAAGCACACAAAGTCTAAAATTCATTTTTCCTTTAGATGGATTATTATGGTCCATTTCTAATTGAGAAATTTTTCAGACATTGTTGTCGTTTTTCTTGCCAAGTCAAAAGCGGGTCAAAAATGGGCCTTTTTGTCGAGCACCGAGCAGAAATTGAAAGAGCCCAAAAAGTCAGCGCCGAGCGATGACCCTGCCAACGATTTGATGTCGATGATGAAGAAAATGTACGAAGAAGGTGACGACGAGATGAAAAGGACCATCGCGAAAGCATGGCAGGAGAAAAAAGACAACGTACCTTTTTAAATAATTTAACATTCCAAAGGTTGTTCAATAAACGGAGTATTACATTCAGTTTTATTCAAGTATTTACAATCACTATTACAGTTCCACTGAAGCATTCCAATAGCACCACTCATGGTAAAAAGAATAAAAAGGAAGCGATGATTGTGCTGGAAGACGATATCCGTGGTTTGTGCGTCCAGTGCCTTAGGGGAAAACAAAAATGGAAGACAGGACAAGGACGGATATTAAAGTCATCAAAAAGCAAAAGTGAACAAGGGAATCAACAGAAAACACCTTTTGGCTGCTATACTTCAGCATATTGAGCCAAGTTTACAGCACTTTTAAACACACACTATCATACATTCTCCTGTCATTTTTAACCTCTGCCAATAATTCGTTTGTAGTCGTAGTAAAAACCTGCGTCATGGTCGTATGAGCTGTCGCCATCAACTGCGGCATCTCTTCCAAACCTAATCCGCATGTTTCAATAGGTGGCAAAACTGTGACGACAATTCTTCCTATAAGACAACAAATAATCGTTTTCTTCATATAATTTTGATTACCGCTGTCCAAAATGTACTGTTCCGAATGCAGGAAGTAGAAACGAGTGAAGACAACTGGAAGAATTGGCAACTGAGCGGTGATAGCTGCATGGAATGCTCCTTTTTTAAATGTATGGATTTCACCAGTGTTTTTTCTCGTCCCTTCAGGAAAAACCCACATTTTAATCTACAAAAAGAAATTCAAAATCAATTATTTATTTCCCTACATTTCCAAAAAAGCTAATAAAATACCAACATCAAAAATAAAAACAAAAAAGCTGTAGCGTCATGCTGCTCCTTAAGAATCAAAGGAAAAAATAATCTAAACAAAAAAAAAGAAAATTAAAAATAAAAATTCTAAGCTAAGCATTCCAGAAATTTTTAGTGGAAATACTTTGTCTTTTTTGAGTTCTTGAATGGAATTGTTAATAGCGAGTCTGGAAGCTTCGGAGTTCAACCTATCGATAAAAACGAGGCCGCAGAGCCAAGCAGCCAATCCGAACGGCCACGCGTACAATAACTCTTTTTTGGCGACGACGGTGCATTTTTTCATCACAGGCCATAGTTCGAACATTCCTAAAAATTTAATCCGAAAAGAGGCGATAAAAAAAAATGTTATGACTAGATTGTTTTATTTAAAATAGTACATGAAATAGCTAAACGATACCCAAGATGTCAATCGAGCTTTGGTGGTTGGCGATGATGACGTAGGATTCGTCTTTGCCCAAATAGGAGGCACCTCTTAGCTCCCATTTGAGGCCCAGGAGGTCCGAGATGTTTCTGCATAAATATGATGCTAATCTGAAAACCAAAATATTCGCACAAGCACCTATAGGTTAATTTAATATCTCCGCTAAGCAAAGCCAAACCACCAGTCTAAAACGGGACCAAACCAGTCCTAAAAGGGTCCAAACCTGTTCTAAAAGGGTCCAAAAAGGGACCAAACAAGTTCAAAAGTGGCCTAAACCTACCCAAAGGGGACCAACCCCCCAGTACAGGAGAGGACCAACCCACCAGCCCAAAAAGGGACCAAACCAGTCCTAAAAGGGTACAAACCAGTCCGAAAGTGGTCTAAACCTACCCAAAGAAGTCCAAAAGTGGTCCAAAACCGTTAGAAAGGGGACAAACCCACCAGTACAAAAGGGGACCAAACCCCCAGTCCAAGGGGGGACCGAACCACCAGTCCAAAAGGGGGCCTACTCACCAGTCTGAAAAGGGACCAAACCAACCCTAAAAGGGTCCAAACCAACCCTAAAAGGATCCAAACCAGTCCTAAAAGGATCCAAACCAGTCCTAAAAGGGTCCAAACCAGTCCTAAAAGGGCCCAAACCAGTCCTAAAAGGATCCAAACCAGTCATAAAAGGGTCCAAACCAGTCCTAAAAGGGTCCAAACCAGTCCTATAAGGGGCCAAACCAGTCCTAAAAGGGTCCAAACCAGTCCTAAAAGGATCCAAACCAGTCCTAAAAGGGTCCAAACCAGTCCTAAGAGGATCCAAACCAGTCCTAAAAGGGTCCAAACCAGTCCTAAAAGGGTCCAAACCAGTCCTAAAAGGATCCAAACCAGTCCTAAAAGGGTCCCAACCAGTCCTAAAAGGATCCAAACCAGCCCTAAAAGGATCCAAACCAGTCCTAAAAGAGTCCAAACCAGTCCTAAAAGGGTCCAAACCAGTCCTATAAGGGGCCAAACCAGTCCTATAAGGGGCCAAACCAGTCCTAAAAGGGTCCAAACCAGTCCTAAAAGGGGCCAAACCAGTCCTAAAAGGATCCAAACCAGTCCTATAAGGGGACATAAGGGGCCAAACCAGTCCTAAAACGGTCCAAACCAGTCCTAAGAGGATCCAAACCAGTCCTAAAAGGGTCCAAACCCGCCCTAAAAGGGTCCAAACATGCTCTAAACAAAGAGCTAAAGGGGTCCAAACCAGTCCGAAAATGCTCCAACCAGTCCAAAATGAGACAAAAAGACCATAAGAGGTCCAAACCAGTCTGAAAGGGGTCAAAACCACATGAAAACTGAAAAGTGGTCAAAAACACTGGGAAGAAGTTTAAATCCGTCTATAAGGGTTCCAAATCGAGAGTGACCATAAGCTCCAGGATCCCATCAACCCTGATTCCTGAAAAGCCTTTTCAGGAAGAGAGCACACCCAGAAGGATGCATTTTAAGAAGCGGAAGACAACAATGCTACCAATACGCCACTCATTGCCCCACACAAATTTCTGACAACAAAAAACGTCATTTTATTCTACAAACGCCACATCAAATCGAGAAAGTCATGAGTGACATTCGGATGGCTGAAAATGGAAAAAAATCAAATAAAACTTGAACCGATAAGACTCACATGAGATTGTCGACGTTCCTCGGTTTCCAGATCATAATCGGAATGACGACTAATGAAGTCAACATGATTACCCCATAATAAACGAAAAATTTAAAATAATATCTGAACATCCTATTGTGCTCATACAATATTGGCATTATCAACAGAATAAGGACTCCGATAAACTCCCCTAAGCTCATCATGATCACCAAGCACGTCAGAAAATAACTTTTTGAATAGAAATAAAAGGAAGAACTGAAGAAATATTGATTATTTATTATTTGAATTCATATGGAAGGTTAAAGATTATCAGTGGTTTACTCTATGAATGTAACCACGACGTAACCTCCATGCGACTGATTTGTCAAAGAGGTAAATAAGCAAAAAGTTTTCACTATGAAGATTCAATAGTGAGGAGTATTTCAAAAACTTCTGGATTTTGTATCTGCACTATTGTTCAAGTTATGTTGCGTTTGTGGCTACTGAGTTGTTTGTTCTTTTTAGGCTCCTCATTGTTTAGGCAGTACTTGGGGGTTTCGTCGCTCCAAAGCAGGGGAATGGCTGCCGGCGAGTTTTCCATCGCTTATGTGACCACACCGAATGAAGAATTGGCCAAAAAATTGGCTCGGTAAGAGCCCCACAATTGCATAATTTAATCTACCATTCTGTACATTGGTCGGTTATTGGAAGCCAAAATAGTGGGAAAGAAACTGATTATTCTGATTCATTCTTGAAGAACATTGTTGAGTCATATAGCTGCGATGTTCACTGGCAGTTCTGAGCGTTGCTGGACCTTTTTTCATGACCACTGAAGGAGGCTGAGAATGGATGCGGTATGGACCCCCCTGGCCTTCTCATGGGGTGTGGACCCCCTTTTTATAAATTATGGACCCCCCTGGACTTTTCACACACATCTTTTTGATCTTAATATGCCAAAGAGGCAAATTAACATTAACAGCCACCATTCGTCAAAAATCTCAAAATCAACATTTTGAGGCTATTTTTTTCAAAATCTTTTAAGAGCCAACATTGTACGAGCCAATTTTTCGTCAAAAAACCTCAAAATCAAGATTTTAAGAGACAATTTTTCGTCAAAAGCCTCAAGGTTAGCATTGGAGGGGGGGGGGCTATTAGATTGGCTTTCTCAGCACCCATTGGATCAGTCAATTTCCTCATAAGAGCCTCCATCAAACTTGAAATCTCTATAACTTCTTATTTCTATTTTCAGTGGTGCCTTGAAAGAAAAATTAGCCGCTTGTGTGAACATTATTCCAAAAATCACCTCAATGTAAGTCCAATTTTTCGGCATTAGCCCATTTAAATTTATTTAGTTTTTTTTTTTTTTAGCTATGAATGGAAAGACGAAATAACTGAAGACAATGAAGTCATGATGGTAACATTATTCAGAAAACCGCCAGTTTTAAAATTCTTTTTTTCAGATAATTAAAACTCGCACCTCACGAGTTCCAGACTTAACAGACTACATCAAGTAATCCCTTTTTTAACTTATCACACATTTTAAATTTTGTTTTAGAAAAAACCACCCTTATGATGTGTGTGAAGTTATTTCAACTAAGGTTGGTACTAGAAAAATGAGGCATTTTGTAAATTTTTTTTCCAGATTGAAGATGGCAACCTTGATTATTTGTCATGGATATCAAGCATAGTTAAAGAAAAAAAAGTCTGAATCAAATAAAAATTTTTTTACAAATATTTACATTGTTTTTATTTACAATTGTCAATTATTCGCTTTCGTCTCCATCATCGGTGTTCATTAAAAGGTTTTTGTTGAGTTTCTTTTTAGGAACTAAAATTCAAAGAGTTAAAATAAAAAATAAATAAATAAAATACTGACCTAAATGGACAAAATTGTATTTTTTCAAGTTTTCTTCAAATATGACAAACATGACTGGGTACTCGACGATTATTTTATGCATCAGATTTTCGCTTAACGTTTTTTTCGGGTTTACAAGGAAGAATTTATTGCCTGGGAGTTTTTCGGCTTTTAATAAAATCTTAATTTCTTTCCCTGATTGATAGACTTTTAATTTTCGTTTTAACTCCACCGTGGACTTCTCACTGTCGACATATTTCGAAATTGTTTCTGACAAAACTTCGTTTTCTGGAATTCTAAAAAAAAAAGTTAAAAATTCGAAAAAAAGGAAAAGTTAAAATACCGAGCATCATAATGGTTAAAATTTTCTGCTTCTGGAAACACCCATTCTATTGTCCAATATAATTCGTCTTTCTTCCAGTCTAAATATGTTTTGTTGTTCTTATGTTTTGAAAATTTAACGGGTAAAAGTTGCAGTCTTATTTTTCTTTTTGATGCCCCCTCCATTAATTTGTTACATCTCTGAAAAAAACAATAAGTCTTTAAGAATGGAGGCCTATGAATGACAACTATACATTTTCTCAGCTCCCCGTGGACCGATATACTTTAGATTTGGCACATTTTGTCTTTAATATTATGAGAAAAAGCTCTGAAAATTTCAAGTCGATCGGTCCACTGGGGGCTGAGAAAATTAAAGTCAAATGTCATGAAGGTTTCTTACTTCTCGCTCACTCCGAGTTACGAATCCAGCTTCTCTAATTTTCTTGGAATAAGCATCCAAATCTCGCACAGCTTGTTCTAGTAAATGGTAATCTAAAAAACAAAATTATAAAACCAAAAAGTAAAAGCAAGCCAACCCACCGCTTTGAAGATCCATGTCGCCCATCTCACGAAGCGGTTTGTACTTCACTTTATTCCGAATCCCATCGCAATCCAATTCCTGTTTATGAATTTTCGAACATGGAAGCGAACAAGTTTTCACTTCGCACGCTGGACAAGTGTATTTGGCATATTCGCCATCGCAAACTTCGCATAATCCAAGTCTAAACAAAATTTAACTTAAAAAACCATTTTTAAACAAAATTACCTTGGTTTTATGTCTGGTTTTTCTTCTGTATCTGACATTTTAACTAAAAACGATTCTTTGTTGATGTTTGATAATGGTTTATCAAAAGCACGTGGTTGTATAAACAACGGGAGGTTACAGTTGTTGGCAAGCCTGTTGAAACCTTCGTGTTCTTTTTTCATTGAGAAAATGCTTGAAAAAAATCAATTTTCATCAGTTTTTCTGATATAATCTATTAAAATGGAATAGAGTATTGTATATAACTCTTTTTTCATTTCAAATTCAGCTTAGGGGCTTCATTTTAGGGGCACAAAAGCGAAGAAAAGTTGGGAGGTTGCAGAAGTGTTGCCAACCACGTTAACTATTAACAGGTTTCAAATTGCATTGTTTAGCAGATTTTGTAGTGTAGTGCCTGTTGCTGTTGAAAAGTGCTGTAAAATGAGTGAAAGTTCAGAAGAGAACGTCATCAAATTGGGTGACTATGTCATTATTCAAAGACAAGGGTTTTTTAAGCTTCACCAGCTTTCGTTGAAATCAAATTTGACGTTGGGGAAGGATAAAGTGAACTTGAAAGAAATCGTCGGGAAAAGGTTTTGGTCCGTTTTTAAAATGGTCCCTGCACGTGCAAAAAGGGAATTCGACCTTGTAGAAGCCTCCGAACTGACAAGCATCCCAGACTCGGTCATGAAGGAGATCACCAGCGGAGTCGACAACCGGAACATCACCGACGATGGAAAATCTCAGCGACTCACAACTGAAGACATCGAAGGGCTTCGCGACAGCGGACTTTCCGCTCAAAACATCGTCGGCAAACTCATCGAAAACAGCACAACTTTCAAAGACAAAACCGAATATTCGCAAGAAAAATACTTGAAAAAGAAAGAAAAAAAGTATTACGAATACATAATCGTCCGCAAACCAAACCTAAGATTGATCGCCGACATTTTCTACACGCGAGACCAATTTAAAGTCCTCGGCCTCCGCTATGACAGTATAGCCCAAATTTTAAGCTTCGCCAACATCCAAAACGACGGCACTTATTTATTATTCGAAAACGGAACCCAAGCATTATTAGGCGCATCAATTTTAAATTGTTTAAGCACAGGAGGAAATTTGATAAATCTTTCATTAGGGACTTTTCCTCAAAAACAAGCGATTTTAGGTTTAAATTTTAACAAAGAACAATCAAGCAGATTTCTTTCTGTCAAGTTGTCCGATTTTATGTCTTCTTTGAATGAGGAAGAAGTCGCTGAAGAAAGAAAGGAGGAAGAAGTCGCTGAAGAAAGAAAGGAGGAAGAAGTCGTTACAGAAGAAGGATCAACAAAAAGGTCGCATTCCGGCGCAGAATCTGCACCTAAGAAGCCCAAATGGATGGAAGAGTTCAAAAAAAGTGTCGATATCGTCAAAGAAGAAAAAGTCGACGGATTAATCGTAGCTTGTAAAGAATTCCCTTTAAATATCATCTACAAACTTTTACCATACATCAAACCTTCACGGCAAATCGTAGTTTATTCCGTTTACCGCGAAACTTTAGTCGAATTGTATGTCGAACTAAAAAAGCGAAAAGACATCATCGCCATCCACATTTATGAGAATTGGCTTAGGACTTATCAAGTGCTCACTGACCGTACACATCCAGACGTCAATATGAGCTCAAATGGTGGCCATATATTGATCGCCACCAAAGTAACATGTTAATTTTAAGGTCAATAAATTGCTTTTTTAATAATAAACAGTATATTTTGTGGCACAACCTTTTAAATAAAATAAATACCCTTTATACATTCCAAAAATAATAAATCTGACAGTCCACAAAAATCACAATCCAAGAATGTGTCAGGATTTCAAGTGTACAAAATAGAGGAATACAAAATAAACGAAAATAAACTTAAAAATTAATTTACAAAAGTGTATTTTTTTACATAATTTAAAAAAACAACTTTAAAGTATCCAGAAGTACATGACGAAGACGAATACGACTACACATCCAGCGGCAGCTTTAGCGTAAAGAGATTTCATGTTTAGATAAGTAGCGTCTTTTTTGTATTTTTGCGACATCATGGATAAACTTTGTGCTTTAGAATCCAGCTCTGAAAAGTTAAAAATTAAATTTTTGTTAATAAAAAATGGTTTTGTACCAGAAAGAACAACTCCGCGTTGAAGAACGTCATCGATATTTTGAACCATGATACGCTGAACGTCCTGAAGTTCGGTATTGAGCGAAGATAAATTCCGACGGACTCGAGAATCAGTGAAGATTTTTTTCGATTTTTGAATATAAGTGTCTAAAAAAAGTATTAAAAGTGTGGTAATATTATGATTTAGTACCTACCGAATTCAATGAAACTATAAGGCCGGGCTACAGTGTTGACTCTTGAACCGTATTTCGAGTGGAATTCTTGGGCTATTTCTTCAAGATATGCGAAAGCCAGTCTTTTCGAATAGTTGGATTCACAAAGTACCAAATAAATGATCTCTTTTTCTATTAGATAGCTGAAAATTAAACATTTAATGAAAATATAATGGTAATTTTATGTTGACTTACTGAAATAAATAAGGGCCCGTTTTTAAAGAACACTGGTGTGGGCTGCTCTGTACGGATATCTTTCTGAATAACATCTTCGCCTGATTTTGATACTCAAGCGTATTTCTTCCGGACTAGAGAGGAGAAAAAAAGCTGTTAATTTTCAGGTTCAAAAAGGATGCACTATTGAAATTTCGTAAATCATGGACTTGCAATATCAGCAACTTATCTTAAGCAACTCAGTGTATGTTATAACTTATACCACCATAAAATGGCAGAAGATGATTCTAAATCTATAGCACAATACTGAGCAAGACCATTATCTAAGAAATGGGAAGAGTTTTATGGTGGACAGAGGGGGAAAGGGCCAAGATGAGTCCACTCTTCCATTCTTCAGCAGATCCACCACAGAACTATGAATGGCCCATAGCAACTTACTCCCTAATAAGCATAAAACAATTTTGCTTTCTCTACAAAACCTATCCTACTAGGTGATTGTGCTATTGGTAAGAATAATCAGGTAGGTAGGAATAATTACCAAGATTGAACCTGTCTTTGACTAATGGCTTAGAAGTGGACATATCCAACAAGACCTTGGGGTACCAGGGAATAGAGAATAGTCACTAGTATGTATGGCACACCCAATGACTTCAAGAATGAAGGAGTGATTGCACTCCTTGCCCAAAATCTCTTCTATCCTACACACTGTCATGGACCAAGAAGACACAATGGCACACCCAATGACTCCTTCTTGAGGTCACCACGAATGGACCATTACTCTCACTCCCTAATAAGCATCACACAATTTGTGCTCTACAGCAGAGGTTCCCAAACTTTTTCACAGTGCGCCCCCTTTTTAATAAATGAAAACCTTTGCGCCCTCCCCCCAAATATTTTGAATGTTAACTTTGAGGTTTTATTTTGAAGAAAATTTGGCTATATAGATGTTGATTTTGGACGAAAATTAGGCTTTACAAAAGAAGGTTTTTGACGAATTTTTGCAGAACAAAAAAATCTTGAGCCTGCCCACGCCCCCCCGTTTGGGAACCACTGCTCTACAGTATCCTACTAGGTGATTGAGCTATTGGTAAGAATAATCAGGTGGGTAGGAATAATTACCAAGATTGAACCTGTCAAATTTGACTAATGGCTTAGAAGTGGACATATCCATCAAGACTTTGGGTACTAGGGAATACTGACACCAAGATAATGTATGTCCCAATGACTCCTTGAGGCCACAATCTCAACTATGAATGGAACATTGTAACTATTGCACAACTCAAGTAAAACTTGAATTATTATTAACAAAGAATTATCCTCATTCCCTAATAAGCATCAATTTGAATGATGGCATAGAAGTGCCAAGACATCAACAGAACCTTAGGAGGATATAAGGGAATACTGGCATACACATGGCACACCCAACGAATCCTTCTTGAGGACACCATCCGTACTATGAACGGACCATTGAAGCTACTGCCCAACATCATTCAACTCAAGCAAAACTTGAATTTATTATTTACTTAAAGCACCCTACCTCACTCTCTATGAGTATCAAGCAACTTTCCCTAAGGTACAGGAAAGGCACATCGACTATTCCAGTAGATAAGGCGTATAACTTATTTTGTACAATCACGCCAATTAGCAAGACTTCATAGGAAAAAGGAAGCAAAAAATGAAAATTAGACCTGTTCGTCATCCTGCATGCTCGCCGCAAGCGGAAGACCATCCGAAGCCCGGGCGATCATCGTCATTAAAAACATTTTTAGAGTATAATAAAACAAATAAATTAACACAGAAAATGGTCGATAAAAATTCAGCCCCCCGGAATGCAGCGATATCGGCGATCACCGTATTTTGACGATCATTTGACGTATCAGCTGTTGGCGAAGGTAAATATTAAGGAACACGTTGACTTAAATCGTTTCAAAAACCACACGCGAGATGTCTCTGAGAACTTTCTATACAAAAAACCAAAGACAAAAAACAAAATTTTGCTTATTTCCACGCCAAATTTGATTCAAATTTAAACAAATTTTGGATTCAAAATTAAATTCGCCTGAGACTAAAATCGAATTATTTAATTTATTAAAATAATAATTATTTTTTTGAAAGCGAAATACGTCAATGGTGGGGAGTGGAAAGTGGATATCGAAAGTTGGAGGATGGTTTTTAATGACGTGAGATAATTCGCTGGAGTTTGACATATTTTTGGCCCTAAAAAGTAGGTTTTTGTTTCAAGTTTAATTCTTCGAAGATTTCCGTTTGTATTGAATTGAAAGCGGATATTCGGGCCGATGGTTTTCGTCCATGAAGAGTCTCAGAATTGAGAAAAACCTCCGTTTATCGACTTTTATGTCTTTTGATATTCAACATCTGTGAGTTTTCTAGAGTATCATTTATTGATTTTTGTTCCTATTTTGTATTTTAGTTAAGTCCCTTTTGGTTTTATTGGGTGTTCTGACGTTTCGGTTCGTTCTTCAGTTTTGGTTTGATGTCATAGCCGGCCCTTGGGTTTTGAGGGCATCTCGTTTGTCCGATCGGCACACGTTTTGAGCCACAAAACTGATTTCGGCCTTGAAGTTATTGGTTTTGTGCCAGTTTGTGAACTAGCCACCTCCTCTTGGTTTTTGAAATAATGAGCATCACACTTTCCCTGACAAAAGTGAAAATTCTATTTTAAACATGAAATTTTCTTAAGGGCAAATAAACGTTCTTGATAGTCAATATTTGGTACTGAGCTTGGCTGAAAGCGTATGGGTACACATAAAGACGTCTTTATTCAACATCACCATCTTAACTCAATAAGTCAGTGAACACCCATCACAGACATCAAATCCTTATGCATAAACCTTTTCCGGTTCTGTTGCTTTTTCCATTTCCTTTTCCAACAGCAGTGATGTCTGATTGCCATATAGGTTGTCTCATTGACTGTATCTCTGAAGATGATGGTATATTTTATGACATAGATGGTATCACTGTGGCAATGACCGTATCTAGACAATGGCTGTATTTCTATTAAGATGACCGTATCTCTACTAATAGGACCATATTTTTTTGACAACCTTGTCTCTATGAAGTTACCTTCTCAATGACAATGACTGTATCTCTATGAAGATGGCCGTATCATTATAAGGATCTCTATGACTGTGGAGATTGCTGCATCTCTATGGCAATGACCATATGACCCTACCATCTCTATGGTAATAATAGCACATCGTATCATTCAATCTGACTACACTCTAGGAGTGTATTGGGAAATTATAATGACAATAGTCCATAATATTATGCATTAAAAATGCATTTTCTTTGAAAAATGTCAATGACCTCAGGATGTTGGTCCAGGAAATGGTCATTAAACGAAAAATGAAAAGTACTCCATGTGGAAAAACTTAAATTTAACTTAATCCTCCCTGACCTTTCCATTCTAAACTAGTTTGACAACTTTCTTTTTTTCTCTTTATTCTATAAAAAATAGACTGAATTTTTTTTAAATTATTTTTTTGTTATTTTAAGGGCTGTGATAAATGGAATACGGGAGGCAGACGGATGCTTGGTCCTGGGGTGACGACAACGGCGACACCCAACAAAATGACTGGAACAGCGGCTGGATGCCCAATCCCAAGGTCCCGCCTCAAACCCAAAATTTCCCTAATCAAATTCAGGTACAAAAAGAAAAAAAAATCTCCAGTCTTTTTTGCTTATTAAATTCTTTTAGGGTCATCAAAACCCGAATAAACCACCAGCGAACAAATCCGCTGCAGACTATTTTGACAAAGTTCCATCACAAAATAATCACAGTTTAAACTATTCTCAAGATTATTGGTCTCAAGGTAACGTTTATCAGCCAAGAAGCGACGAAAGGCTGGTCAACGATGGTGTTTTATACAACAATAACAATAGCAGCGCTGAAGTCGAAAATAAAGAAGTTGCTCCTCCTGATAACAAATTTTTAAGGTTTGTTTGATTAAAAAATTAAATATTTTAAATTTCCATTTGTTTTAGAAATGCTCCTCCATCGAATTATAACCAAGGGAAGCCTATGGAATTCGGAGGTCAGTTTGTTAACTCACGAAATTCAAAACAGCAAAGCCAGCCCATCATGAATACATTTCAACCTGCAAATTTCGACGGTTTTCATGTTCAAACGCAGAATTCTCATGCTTTTCCGCCAGCGGCGAATCAGATGCCTGTCCCACCTCAAATGCGACAGTTTCAACCTCAAGCGACCCAACAACCGATTCAGCAACAAAAAATGCCTCACCAAGTGCCCCAGTTGCCTCAACATCCTCCAAAAATGGCTCAACCGGTACTTCAACAAATACCGCAGATGCCGCAAATGCAACAGATTCCTCAACAATTACCGCAGCAAATCCCTCAACAGATTCCTCAAAAATTACCGCAGCAAATTCCTCAACAATTACCGCAGCAAATCCCTCAACAATTACCCCAGCAAATCCCTCAACAGATTCCTCAACAATTACCCCAGCAAATCCCTCAACAACCCCAAATGAGTTTTCAGCCAAATTTGGTTCAGCAGCCAAATTTTCAAAGTTATAGCAATTCTCAAGCACCTTTACCGGCTGAACCTGACATTCCTCAGCTTCAAAAACCGACTCGGAAAAATTCAATACCTCCTCAAGATCATGAAATGTATTATCAGCAAAACCATTTTGAACCCATGGCTCAGGCAAGGATGCCCGAAATGAGTCACAAACGATCGGAAAGTTTGCCGCAGAATTTCCCAGAATCGCAGTTCGATCAAGGAAGCCAGCAGAGCATAGAAGTACGATACGGAAGCGGACAGCAATCTTCTACAAGCACGGAAAGCTTGACTAATAACCACTTGAGTAATAAAACGAGCTTGTCCATTTCTGAAAGCGACGAACCTCAAGAGAAGGTCTCCAGATCTGCAGAATCACCAGATCGAGGTTCTCTGATCCCGCCACCAAGCCAATTTGAGCACGACCAAATGACTTATTTTCAAAAGAACTTCAACGTACCAATGGCAGCAAGTTCGCCTCTTTCTGCTCATGTTCCTGAAAACCTTGAACGACCTGATGAGCAAATTGATGTCCTTACTCAACCGATGACTGCTCTAACAATAAACACAGACGTAATTAATTTATTTTTCTTTTATAAGTCTTTAATTTTATTTTTTTAGTTGGATAAAAATTCCCAAGTTTGTTCTTTGGATAGAAATCAATATTTGGAAACTGGGCATCTTTCGAATTTAAATGATGCTGCTTCGAATGTTGAAATTCCTGATGAAGGTGATGCACCACCTCCAGGGTTGGATAGATTAGTCACAGGTCAAGGGTGCGAGTCTAGAGTCGTTCAGAGCGATTCGGTTCAGTCATCGCTTCAGCTGGAGTTATCAGGGAATGATACTAGGCTGAGCACTCCTTTGTCGTTTGTCGGTGATTATGGTTAGTAGAAAATTTTCTTTTCTTTGTGCTTAAAATTGAGTTTAGAAGCAGGGCAGAGGCAGTCTGGCACTGAAGGTGAGAGCGAAGGAGGCTCAAGAAGGACTAGACTAGTTCAAGGTCAAAGTATCGGAGATGACACTGATGGACGCGAAGTTCCTGGTGAAGATGATCCACCAAGTAGGGTTGTTCTCGGCCAAACAGTCATGACTCCACCTATCCAAAATACATCCACACCTAGGAGTGAACGGGATGAAATGGGCCGCAGAATGGTGGTCGGCGAGCGAGCTGAAAGGGATCAACAGCCAACAGGGAACATATCAGATGACTACCGCCAAAAACGCCGCCACAGACATCACAGAGCGGAGTAAGCCAAATTTACGTCAATCAACTTTATTCCTTTTTTAGTAGCAGCTATGATGAAGACGACCGTGATTACGACAGCGGAAGAAATGACGAATACAAAAGAAGGGACGCCCCTCGCAGAAGAAGGGAGCATCGCTCTCCAGAGTACAGGAGCGATGAAGAATACGATGATCGACGTCCGTATCATCGGCGAGGTCGGCCCGAAAGAAGACCCAGAGACTACAACAGCCCTGAAAGAGATTACAGAGAGTACCGAGACTACAGAGACGACCACAGGTATTATCCTATTCTGCCCCTTCCATATCAAAACCCACTTTTCAGAAGGTACCGGCGCTACGATCATTACAGAGAATACGACGACGATTATTACCGTGAAAACCGATCACGACCTTCAAGTCGGACAGGTTCCGATTATCGCCGAAACATGGACTATTCTCGTTCCCAAATGCAAAGATCA
Source organism: Orius laevigatus (assembly GCA_018703685.1). Lineage (NCBI taxonomy): Eukaryota > Metazoa > Arthropoda > Insecta > Hemiptera > Anthocoridae > Orius > Orius laevigatus. The sequence continues at coordinate 122,649 of JAGWEN010000097.1, read as the reverse complement.
TATCATGATCACAGTAAGCATAAATCAATCAAAATTCCTATAACCCATTTATTACAGCCATGAACAACTCATATATGGACTACAATAAGTACAGTGCGTATGAATATTATGAAAAAATGAGGCAAACGGATCCGGTCAGATATGCTGCATGGTACGAGCACTATATGAAAGAAAGATACAACAATTTGCAGCATTCGACCAACTATGCCAACGATCGTGCCAGCGTACATTCCGGGCAGAGTACATCAAATCAACGTCACAATGTCCAAACGTAATATATTATTCTTATTTAATTAGGCCATGGATGGCCTGGCAAGCAGAGTTGCCAGTTTGGGCAATTTATCGCAAAGTGGGATATCTTTTTGGGAGCCTAAAGTGGCAACCCTGAAATCCAGCAAGGTTTAGACAGTGTTGCCAGTTTGGACGATTATCACAAAAAAGGCTATTTTTCAATCTAATCTGGCAACCCTGCTATACCACAAGGTTGGGCTTTACAGTGTTGCCATTTTGGGCTGTTATCACAAATTAGGCTACTTTTGTTTGGTCTGATCTGGCAACTCTGCAACCCCACAAGGTTGGGCTTTTGTCAGTGTTGCCAACTTGGGCGATTATCACAAAGTGGGCAACCTTTTTGGGAACCCAATTTGGCAACCCTGCAATCCAACAAGGTTTGTCTTTGGACAGTGTTGCCAATTTGGACGATTATCGCAAATTGGGCAACCTTTTTAATAGCCCAATCTGACAACCCTGCAACCCAACAAGGTTTGGCTTTGGACATTGTTGCCAGTTTGGGTGATTATCGCAAATTGGGCTACCTTTTTGGGAGCCTAATCTGGCAACCCTGCAATCCCACAAGGTTAGGCTTTACAGTGTTGCCAGTTTTGGTGATTATCATAAATTGGGCAACTTTTTCAGTCTAATGTGGCAACCCTGCAATACAAGAAGGCTTTTGACAGTGTTGCCAGTTTAGGCTATCACAAATTTGGTGTCTAATTTGGCAACCCTGATGGCAAAACTGTTAATCTTTTAATGGTTTTTTTAGACCGCAAATCATCCAAGAAAGATCAATACGCCCCACAGATGATGAGTACGATATTCGCCTTTTCTCGACAAATCATGTCAAAGGTATAATCACTTTTTTTCTTTGCACTTTTCTTACATAATTTATAGGAAAACTGGACGGACAAGGTAGGCTTATCGTGATTGACCCAAATCATCCTTTAGATGGTCAAAAAGCGACGGTGAATTTGTTCAAATTGTCGCCACCCATTCTGGACAGCGATACTGAAGAATTTTTCGAAAGCCCTGGACCTTTCATACCGTAAGTGAATCATCAAAATAAATCAATTTTAAAATGTTTGTTTTAGTGGTGTGACCCATCGGAATACCGTTCTTCAATATTTGAAACGAATTTCCGAAAAAGCTGTCCGGAGCTCAGAAAAATTGTTGTACGATCTGATCCATTTGACCGTCAAAGGGAACGGGGTAAGTTTTCTTCAGTTTTGATCTTCAATTTGATCTTTTATTGGGCTTTTAGGAAGTAAATGAAGTCGACGTAGCCGAGCTCTTGATGAACAGCTACAAGAAATCGGAAATTGACGAGAGAGACAAGTCTGAAGATGTGCCTGTGGAAAAAATTCCCGAAAAAGAGGTCGTCGCCAAGTTTAGAGAATTGCTGCAGCAAGGGAACAAAACTGAAGCGCTAGATTGGGCTATCGACAACGGAGCATGGGGTCACGCTCTTTTCTTAGCTTCAAAAATGGACGACCGAACTCACAACCAGATAATGATACGATTCGCTAACAGCATACCTCATAATGACCCTCTTCAAACACTTTATCAGCTAATGTCCGGACACATCCCTCAATCATCAACTGTAAGCTCATTTATCCACAATCATAATTCAATAACGTTTTATAGTGCTGTGCTGACAAAAAGTGGTCAGACTGGAGGCCGCATCTTGCCATGATATTAGGAAACCCGACCCGAAATACCGCTCTTGATCGCAAAGCCATCATTCGCCTCGGAGATTCTTTAAGTAATTTTTTGTAATTTTTAACTTAACCTAATTTTGAAAAATAGATGCTCATGGAAGATTGTTCGCTTCACATTTCTGCTATGTGACTGCCCAAGTTGACTTCAGCCATTACAAACCGGATGCCAAATTGGTCCTTTTGGGCTCATCGCCCAATCAAGAATTCAGCAAATTTGCCACATGTAGGGCCATAATGGTTACAATGTGTTATGAATATGGCTTAAAGTTGAGACAAAGAGATTTTAATATTCCGACTCTTCAGGTATGGCTTGTAAATTTGGATGATTCTATAGCTTTTTTCAGCTTTATAAGCTAATATTGGCGATGAGGCTTATTGATAATGGAAGGTGTAAAAATGCTCTTCAATACTGCGAGATGTTGGCGAATGAAGCGCTGCAGAGTGGTCGGTCAGAAAGGAGTCTAATATCTGATGTGATTGATGTCTCATCAAGGCTGAAAATGCTAGACCCAACATTAGCATTATCAGGCGAAGCAGACAATGATCCTGAATGGCTGTACAAGCTGAAACATTACTACAACGATTTGCCCGAAAACCATGATGCTGGATTGAAGATTAGCCATGGAATTTCATCATCGACGATTTCTGAAGTCGGGCAGGAAATGCAGAACGATTTGATTGAGGTAAAAGGTGTTGCTTGAAAAGCCCATTAACTGTGTTCCAGGCTCATGATAATCAAAAGTACAATGACCCGTATGCAAGCTACAATGCGAATGATCTAACCATGAATCTTGTGCCGACTTTACCCGTTCTGTCTCAGCAAATCCCGGATGTAACTAAAGAAGAGCAGCCTTTTCAGTCTAACTTTGTGATGAGTCAGCCTTTACAGCAGAATAGTATGTTTTCTAACATCCTTGCATGATTTTTTTGGGTTGTGAAACTATGAAAGGGTAGAAGCCATTCTAACTCAACTATTCAACCATGTGAAAGTGCTTGGAAAAGCCATTTTTTCCGGACTCCCATGGTTGCCAGATCAGGGTTTTAAAAAGTAGCCCAATTCTCAATAAATTGTCCAAACTGGAAACACTGTCAAAAGCACAATTTTGTCAGATTACTGCGTTGCCAGATTTTGCCTTAAAATAGTAGCACAAATTTTGATAAATCGCCCAAACTGGCAACACTGTCAAAAGCCCGACCTTTTGGGTTGTAGGGTTGCCAGATCGGGCCTGTTAAAAAAAGCCCAATTTGCGACAAATCGTCCAAAATGGCAACACTGTCAAAAGCCCAACCTTTTGGGGTTGTAGGGTAGCCAGATTGGGCCTTTAAAAATTAGCCCAAATAGCCCAAACTGGCAACACTGTCAAAAGCCCAACCTTGTTGGATTTACGGGTAGCCAGATTGGGCCTTTAAAGATTCGCCCAATGGGCTCTAAATCGCCCAAACTGGCAACACTGTCAAAAGCCCAACCTTGTTGGATTTACGGGGAGCCAGATTAGGCCTTTAAAAAGTAGCCCAATTGGCTATAAGTCGCCCAAACTGGTAACATTGTAAAAAGCCCCAAATTACCCTTATTGGGTTGCAGTGTTGCCAGATTAAGCCTTTAAAAAGTAGCCCACTTTGCCATAAATTGCCCAAACTGGCAACACTGTCAATAGCACAGTGTTGTCAGATTACATGGTTGCAAGATTGGGCCTATACAAAGTATCCCAGTTCGCCATAATTCGTGCAAAATGGCAACACTGTCAAAAGCCCAACCTTGTTTGATTTCAGGGTTGCCAGATTAGACTGAAATAAGCGGCCAAATTTGCAATAATCATAAGAACTGGCAACACTGTAAAGCCCAACCTTGTGGGTTTGCAGGGTGTCAGATTAGATTGAAAAAGTAGCCCAATTTGATAATCGCCCGGGCAACACTCTCAAAAGCACGATTTAGTCAGATCACAGGGTTGCCAGATTGGGCCAAAAAATCCCAATTTGTGATAAATCGCCTAAACTGGCAACACTGCCCATAAACTTAAATTGACCACTTCTACCCTTTTTTTCATCATCTTCAGCCTTTTTTCCTTAATTTTTGATTGGTTTTCACTTCATAATTCCCAGATAAAAGCTAACAGTATCCCCAAAACTCATCATACTCACAAAATAACCATTTTGTTTCAGATTACCTCCCAGAACAGCCCTCATTAGACCCTCCCAGTCAAAATTCATATTGGGAAAACCAAAACGTGCCGAACCAAAATTTTGTTCCGCCTCAAAACCCTGGCATAACTCAGCCTTCAAATAATTCAAACAATTTTTTCAAAGCCAGTGAAGAACAGCTTAAGGTGAGTTGAATTTTTCATCAAAATACATTTTTTTTGTAGTTTTTATTTTATCATCGCACATTTAAAAAAATTCAATTTGTAGATTTCACAATTTTTTTTTCTTTCTCTTTATAGTTAAGTTCATGATAAGCTTATTTTTTTGCTATTTAGATTTTTTTTATAGTTGCTTCAGCCTATGAATGGCTTAAGGAATACAGGTTCTGATTCTATATACAAAGTAGCATGTAAAATTTTGTATTTTTAAAGGTTTTTTTAGTCAAAATGTATTGATGTTTGGTGTTTTTTGGTTTTGGGAGAAAAGGTTAGGTTCGAGAGAGGAAAAAAAACAAAATTCCCTTCTTTAGACAGCTTTGTGTGTCTGTCGTCTTTGGCTTTCTATCTTGAGCTGTTTTCATTTTTCACGACTCTCTATGGGAGAGGTTTGCGACCTTTTTGTTAACGTATTAATCGTCTATTGAATTTTATTTCATGCGGCCCTAGGATGTAGGAGATGCTAAGGCGAGCATAAAAGCTGTAAGTATCCCAGCGTTGTGCCGATCACGCTGCTCGTGTCCGAAACGACCTGCTTCTCATAAACGTCCATTATCATATGCTCAAGAGGTCGCAGACGACCGATTCCGTCCGAATTTCAATAACGACTTCTGTGATCAGTCCTCTTTCCGAAGAGATCAACTTATTCATAAGTCCAAAATTAATTGTAAACAAAGGCCCAAAATAGTCTACAACGGAACTTATCCTATCGATTATCCAATAGGGAAACTCAAAAAACACACTTTTCCAATAGATTCACCTTTTGCGCTTTAGCTTTGTAGTCAAATTGTAATTTAGAAAAACGAATTTTAAATTATAATTTTTTTTTGATATTACAGTTTTCTTTTTCAACTCCTTACTTTTTTTTAAAAATCCAATTTTTTATATCCAAGTTTTAGGTTTGTGGTTTTTTATTCAAAAGGTAATGTTTTATAAACATTTATAAGTAGTCACTTTCGGTAGCTTATTCCTTAAATTGCATAAAGGTTGCATTTGAATAAAAAATAGCTCGTTTAATTCGCTTTCAAAAATTACTTGCCTGGTTATGCTTGTAGCTGAACGAAGTGGCTCCGAGGAAAAAGCCGGAAAAGACGGAAAAGGCGATCAAAAACGAAGAGCAGAGGAGCGGCTGGTTTGGCGGAATTTGGGACAAGTTGTCGATGAGGCCCAAAAATCAGATGCGACTTCCTGATGATAGCAACCCTTCGGTATCTTGTTCTTTTCTATTTTATGGTTACAAACTTCTTTTTTAGATTGTATGGGACCAAGAGAAGAAACGTTGGGTTAATCTAGATGGCGAAGACGAAAGTGCGAATTCTGTAAAACCTCCACCCAGAGCTGCCGAATTGGGCTCTGGTTTTAATCCTGTGCCAAATTCGGGACCGCAGTCAGCCCCTGGCCCTCAGTCTGGTCCCAACAAGTACAAACTTCAAAAAGGAAAATGTAAGTCAATTTTGAAAAATCGAAAATTATTCTCATTTTTTATTAGTGATGAAATCGAATTATGTCGATGTGATGGGTGGAAGCAAAGAAAGCAAAGATGGGCCTTCTTCTTTAAACTCTCTTCCTCCCGTGATGCCGACTGCTCCTGTAAAAAACAACTTTTTTATACCAGCCCCAGGTAAAACCACAATTATTTGACATTTTTCGATTTAAAAAAATTCTAGTTGAAGGAAATGATGCGCCGACTGATTTTATCACGCCGGCAACCTCGAATCCGACTTTGCCCGACGGACTGCCCGATTCGAACAACAAACAGGTACGCTTTAAATAATTAACTTTTGCTATATTTTTTTATATTTTAAAATCTAAATATAGTGTAGTCTATTTCTTAAAATACTGACCGGTTGATTCCTAAAATTAACAGGTGTCTCTCAATCGTGGTAAAAGGAACATCAGTTTTTCGATTTTTTCTTCAAAATAAAATATTTTATTTCTTGATAATTACGGTCTCGAATACTTAAAAGAGTCTTTTTTTCCTAGTCAAAACTAGTTAACACTTTATGGGACACCACATTAGGGTGGCATTCAAGGGAGTGGACCGTTCTCTCAGTTTCTGATGAATGAAAAAGGGAAAGCCCGAAAATTTCAAGTCGATTGGTTCAGTGGTGAATCCCCCCCCCACCACTTGCCCCAATTACCCCTTAGTCCTCCCAAAACTTCAACTTCCTCCACTATCCCCCCCACTAGCCCCAATCCCCCCTACTACTTACCCCAAAAATCCAAATTTCTCCCCCACGATTTCCCCCCTTTTGCCCTTTTAACTATCCTTCCAGCATTACCCCAACTAAACCCAACCCCCAACTAGTCCCCCAAAACTCCAAATTACTCCCTCCATGATTTCCCCCTTTTGTCCTTCCAACTATCCTTCCAATAACCCCAAATCCCAGCCCCCAATTATTCCCTCAATATTGCCCCCTATTCATCCCCCGACTCCCCTGATGCCCTTTTAAGTATCCCCCAACTCTTCCTATCCCGGATTTTTCCTATCTCAAGATGGCCCCTCCCTGATTCTGGAACCCCAGTTTTGTTGTACCACATGGGACACCACTGGATCAAGAAGCTGAGAAATCGTCCAAAAACAATCCCGATACAGTCAATTTATCACCTAATATGAAGGAATGTTTACTTTCCCACCACCCTATCTTCATTGTCAGTTTCCATGGCAACTACTGCCTAAGTAACCATGATAGAAACAATAAACATTGATAATTTTACTTACAAACAACCTGCTAACCATTGTTACCAACAAAAAACTGAACATCCTCTCACAATACACGCGTACTAACTAAAAAAAAAAGACTCTTTCTCTCCTCCAATCTCACCAGATGCTAAAATTCACACTGCACTACCTATTTAGGTAAAAGTTGTGTGATTGCACTTTTTACCCCACGTTTTGCTTTTTATCTCACGATTAACAAGATCACCTCATCTCAGTTGTAAATATTTTTTAAAAATTCATCGAGGGAATAAATGATTTCAAATTTTGCATGATTTATGATTTTTTTAATAAATTTGATTACCCAATTTTCTAAATTGGGCTATCAAATTGGAAAAAAAAACTCGAAATTTTGAGTTTTTTTCAAATTTAGTATTAAGAAAACCGAGAGTGGTGTGGTGTGGTATAGTGTTGCTTGTGTGTGCATGCGCTTTAGCTCTCGAGGTGCAGTTCCGTGAGCTCATTATCTCGGGAAGTTCAGTATTACATGTCACCGCCATCAGCCCACTCCTACAGGCCTCCAGTGAGTATTCCCAAATGCCTCCATTTATTTTTTTAATCAAAGAAAAGGTAAAGTTTGTTAAAAAATGAACTTTATGTTTTTTTCTTCTATGATTGATAAAGCTGTTAAAAAACTAGGAATATGAGAAAAATTAGGACTAGTAATTTTCAATCTACGTTTTCTATAGTTTTATCAATCAGTTATATATTTTTTAATTTATTACTAACTAGGCTGTATATTCTTGAATATTTTAACCCATTGGGTGTGCACTTGGTCTATAGCCCGACCTCTATTGTTCTCTGGGGCGTCTATTATTAGTTCTTCAGTATTGCACTTGGTTTCTAATGGTATAGTTAGTCCCAAGGTAAAACCTTTTGTTATCATTGATAAACAGCGAAATCAGAGTGATGTTGTGCCAAGGGGATGAAACTTCTGTGGCGTCTATCATTAGTTCTTCAGTATTGCACTAGGTTTCTAATGGTTAGTCCCAGGTTAGAATCTTTTGTTATCACTTATCAGTGATAAAATGCGAAAACAAGAGTGAATTTTCTCCTGAATTTGGGCCCAGGGGATGAAACTTGTAAAACCTTAGCACTGAATGGGTTAAAATAGGTTCAATATACAGTCCAGAAATATAATTAGGGTCATAAAGTTGTATTTTTATGATAGGCCAAATTAACCAATTTCATTTGAGTGAATGGTGCCTCACAGTTGAAAAATACCAACGTTTTGATTTTTTTTTCATTTCATTGAAGCACGTGCACGTTGGAAAATTGCACAAAATAACGAGACTGTTTTTACTGCACTTAATTTATATTATTTTTTTATTTTTCGAATTTTTTTTTGTTTTCTTTTTTACAGGTGCACCAACCTTCAGCCCCCATGATGTACAACCCGACCAGGTTCCAATCTTAAAAAAATTACTATCAACAATAAATAGGTTGTTTTTATTGGAATTTTTTTTAAATATTAATTTTTGTAAATATTTAGTTTTCTAGTTCATGTAAATTAAAATATCGAAATGTATAGCGGTTTATGGTAGGATTTAATTTTCATGGTGATATATTTTAAACAGTTTAGATTAATTTTAATTCAGGGATTTTTCTTTTTCTGGGGGGATTTTATGACCCTTTTATGCCTATTCTGAATTTGACATGGTGCGAGTTGTATGTAAAATATGATGTTTATTTTGTTATTTTTTGTTTTGTTCTATTTATCATTATTGAAATCAAATTTATTTAATAAAAACTATGATTTTGTTATAACAGAAAGACAAATCCTAAATTATATAAAAATATATTAATATCTATGAAACTCTTTTTTTCTTATCCCCAAAGTAGTTTAGTTGAGCATTCTATAGAACAAGAGGTATAAATATAACTATCGATCTATTGAGAAATTCGAAATTTGTCCCAACTTCGAAAGACGGTGCACGTACCCCGTTATTGCACTGTTGTGTCCCGTTGTTCCATGGGAAAAATAATCAAATTGAAACAATGCCGTTTGAATTTTTATTGCTTAGGTAAAAAATAGATTTTTAACAAATTTTTGACTTTTCGTATTGATAAAAACATGACGAAAACAAAAAGCTGGTCGCAAACCTCCTCGTGACGTCATCAAGCCTATTGTAGTCATCCCTGTAATATGAAAAATGGAAGTTTTTTAATTATCTCGAATACGGTGATTCGGAGAAGGAAAAGTAATAAAATAAAAGTCAAAGAGCATTAAATTTCCTTTCGGATAGAGTTCTCGAATATAGACATTGATGATATTTTATTTTTTTGGTGAAATTTCCTTGATTTTCTCTAAAATGCTTTTTATTTATTTTTTGTGTTAAGCCACAGTATTCTTCTACAAGTGGCTGGGTACAGGTTAAATAAGTAAATCAAATAATAGAAAAATAAATTTTATTTATACAGTCAACTGGATTCATAAGTCTTTTTATCACTGGCATTATTATACTTTAGTATGGACCTGACACTGGTGTTTCTCCAACAGGTGGAAGGTATCCTCGATCAGGTTTCGCGATGTTCGCCATGGAATTTCCAGGTGACGTACTGCTCGAAACTGTGCCCATTAAAGCAGGAGTCATCATCATTGATCCTGCCATGTTTCCTTGTGAGAGGACATCACTTCCCATGCTGGTTGCCATTTCATCAGGTTTCATCATATCAGGTTTTTCGGAAGATCCATCCATGCCCAGACCAGGACTCATTCCCATCATGCCAGGAAGGCTGCCTTGAGAGAGGACGTCGCTTCCCATCATGGCCTCATTTGTCCCTTCTAAAGGTGGAAGGTATCCTCGATCAGGTTTCGGGATGGCCATGGAACCCGCCATCAAACCAGGACTCACCATTGTCGATCCTTCCATGTTGCCTTGAGCGAGGACATTACTTCCTGTTTCGTCAGGTTTCATCATTTCAGGAACGGTTGAACTTTCCGGAAGCATTGGTTTTTCAGAAGACATGTCCATTGGTGTACCCATCATTGTTGTTTCCATATTCGTTGGTTCTTCAGGATTCATCGTCATTGTTTCACCCATCGAACTCATCATTGTTGTTTCCATATTCATTGGTTGATCAGTATTCATCATTGATGCACCCATCATTGTTGATCCCATAGCATTCATAGGCTGATCAGTATTCATCATCATTGGTGTAACCATCGAATCAGGACTCATCATTGTGGTTCCCATTGGTTGATCAGGCATCATTGGTGCAACCATCATACCAGGACTTACCATTGTCGATCCCTGCAAGTTTTCTTGAGCATTAGTTCCCATTTGGGCGCCGTTTACTGTTTCTGCAGGTTTCATCATTTCAGGGACGGGTGAACTTCCCGGTAGCATAGGTTGCGAAGATCCGTCCATAGGAGAACCTATTAAACCTGAACCCATTGTTCCCTGCATGTTACCTTGAGAGAGGACATTACTTCCAGCTTGGCCGTTTGATCCTACTGAAGGTGGAAGGTATTCGCGATTGGGGTTCATTCCAGAGCCACCCGCAGCTATAAAACCTGAACCCTGCCCTATTGATCCAGGAGAGTTTCCTTGAGAAAGAACACCACTTCCGGTCATGGGGGAGCTGTAGATCTTTTCGTTGAGTGCGAAGAAGTTCGGGGAGGTGCTGCAGTCAAACTGGTTCCACCAAACGCAGACGAAATACTCCTGATCGAAAATCGTCCCGTTGGGGCACAGGAAGTCGTATTTTTGGTTATTCGCGCAAATATGGAAGACTTGACATTTAGTTTCTACGTCGCCGTAATATCCAGGCCATTGCTGATCTTCACATTTGAATGAAGTTTGAGGAATTTCAGATAAAATAGGATAATCGACTCCAGGCTCGCCAGGAATAGCCGAATAGTCACCACCTGGATAGCTGCCATCGTCAGGGAAAGAAGTTGACCCGTGCCCTGACCCGGTGCCCGTGTTAAGCCCTGCAGATCCAGGTTGATTACCTTGAGAGAGGACATTGCTTCCTGTCAAGCCCGTATTTAGCCCTGCAGATCCAGGTTGGCTCCCTTGAGAGAGGACATTGCTTCCCGTAAAACCCATATTTAGTCCTGCTGATCCAGATTGGCTCCCTTGAGAAAGGAAATTGCTTCCCGTAAAACCCATATTTAGTCCTGCTGATCCAGGTTGGCTCCCTTGAGAAAGAAAATTGCTTCCCGTAAAACCCATATTAAGCCCTGCAGATCCAGGTTGGTTCCCTTGAGAGAGGACATTGCTTCCTGTGAAACCCATATTTAGCCCTGCTGATCCAGGTTGGTTGCCTTGGGAAAGGACCCCATTTCCCGAGAAAGTTCCGCTCGGCGTATCAGATTGTGTCATTCCTGCAAAGTTGCTTTGAGAATTTGGTGATTTGTAGAGGTTTTCGTTGAGGGCGAAGAAGTTCGGGGCTGTGCTGCAGTCAAACTGGTTCCACCAAACGCAGACGAAATACTCCTGGTTGAAAATGGTCCCGTTGGGGCACAAAAAGTCATAGGTGATGTTATTCGAGCAAACGTGGAAGATTTGGCATCTCGCTTCGACGTCGGCGTAGTATCCAGGCCATTGCTGATCTTTGCAGCTGAACGATGTCTTAAAGATTTGGGAAAAATTTGGATAATCGACGCCAGGCTGACCAGGAATAGCGGAATGGTCGCCGCCAGGATAGCTACCGTCTGTGTGCGACGAACCTCCTTGACCTCCTTGTCCTGACAAACCCTGATTTAGTCCCGATCCAGCGGAGTTGCCTTGTGAGAGAACATCGCTTCCGGTGATCGAATTCGAAGAACCCCCGTTGTATCCCGAACTGTATCCCGTCGATCCTGCGAAGTTGCCTTGAGAAAGAACGCCGCTTCCTGTGATCGGATTCGATGAACCGCCGTTGTATCCGGAACTGTATCCCGCCGATCCTGCGAAGTTACCTTGAGAAAGAACGCCGCTTCCTGTGATCGGATTCGATGAACCGCCGTTGTATCCGCTGTATCCCGAATTGAATCCTGATGATCCAGGAAAGTTGCCTTGAGAAAGCGCTCCACTTCCCGTATTCGGTCCATAAGAAGTCATCTGCCCTCCTGCCAAATTACCCTTAGCAATCACATCACTTTCTGAGATCGATGACTCGAATATCTTTTGGTTCACGAAGAACAAGCTTGGGGCTCTGTTGCAGTCGAACTGGTTCCACCAGACACAGACCAAATGTTGCTGATGGAAAATTGTCCCGTTCGGGCATAAAAAGTCGTATTTCATGTTGTTCGCGCAAATATGGAAGACTTGGCATCTCGCTTCGACATCCGCATAATATCCAGGCCATTGCTGCTGTTCGCATCTGAAAGAAGTTTGAGAAATTTCAGATAAAATGGGGTAATTGACATCCGGCATCCCAGGAATCGCCGAGTAGTCACCACCATGCCCTTGTCCTCCTACTTGACCACCATTGAAAGCAACGGTACCTGCAACAACAAAAATATGCATTTTCATTAGAAAAACATGAAATTCTGCCAGCTGCTCAGCAATCCATTTGTTCCACCCCTTATATTGATGAATAGTTCGGGAAAACGATTATATCATATTTCTCTGCAATTTTGAACCCTTGGGTGGTCAAATACGATTATAAAACCCCAAAATACTAATTTCTTGTACAAAAAATGGTCTGTTTACAAGAATAGTTTTGATGATAAGACTCAAAAATTGAAGATATCTACTCACAGAGCAAAAGTACAAGTATTCTATTCATTGTTCTCCTACTATGATCTCCTGTATGTTCCTTGGAACTGAATAAGTAAACCAGAATGTGGGTAATGAGATATATAGAAGGAAGAAGGGTGTCTTTTCCACCTCCCCAGGTGTTTTTTTTATCGGTTTTGTGCAAGGATGTTACGAATTGAGATGAATTACATTGAAAGACGCGGTGGTTTACTTATAATCTGATGAAGAAACGATGCTTTCTCGTAATCAAAAGTTGATTTTTCAATAATTTGGACCTTGAAAAATAAAAGAAATATAAAAGGTTTGGTCTGGAAAAAGGACGAATTGGGGTTACGAATCCTAAGTGTTGCCATTTGGAATTAAACGATCCTTTGGGCTTCTGTTGGGCAAAAGATTAAAAGTCAACATAGAATTGAATGAAAATTTTTAATTCTTATTTGATGTATTATGTAAATTGTTAAAATATAGGCTTGAGGTCTGTAACCAAAGGTTGTAAAAGGTCAAGTTCAATATCATTTATTCGATTATTGGCTTGAATATAGGTAAACCTGAAAATGGTATTAGCCACACTATGTCACAAGTCACAACTTACTGCCAAAGTTGATTCTGTGACTAGGCAAAGGGTTCTTTAAACGAAACAACTTAAAAATGGTTCCATAAACAAATCAATTTTGAAAATTAAAATTGGATCATGTTGATTGTGATAGAAGGGGCGTAGCCAGGATTTATCTTCACCTCCCCCATCACCCTGCGGCCTGCCCCGAATCATTCGATGGTGGCTGCCATCAGGGAAAACCTGGAAAATCAGGGAAATGTCAGGGAAATTCAATTGGCGGATCAATTGGAATTTGTCTATAATCCCCCAAAAAATCATATTACAGGGCACAGTGGGACAGAACTGGATTTGTTGTTTCAAACATCTGTCACTCCCGACCCAATTAAATTTGAGACACCGGACTACCGCCAATATCTTCGTAAATGGTTCCTCTTTAAACTGTTATAAGGGGGTCTACCTAATTTACTGACCAGAGAAAAAACGTACTACCGGACAAACTACTGATGCGACCGAGCTGGAATTTGGCAGGGAAGCTTATTTTAGTTGGTAGCACCGATCCTCGAAGGAAATTTTCAAAGCGGACTACCCCGACAATCTCCGCCCCCGGTAGTCCGATTTGAAAAATTCCTTCGAGGATCGGTGCTACCAACTAAAATAAGCTTCCCTGCCAAATTCCAGCTCGGTCGCATCAGTAGTTTGTCCGGTGGTACGTTTTTTCTCTGGTCAGTAAATTAGAAACGTCCGTTATAAGGGCAATATGATTGGTGCTCATTAACTGGTATAAAAATTGGGTTGAAGTTAATTTTTTTTGTGTTTTTTCGAAAAACGGCTGTAAAACCCCTAATTTTTATGATATCGAAACCGGGCCAGTGGCAATTTGTAACCCTATTTAATACCTACATTGTCCAAAAAGCATAAATTTCCTAACTATAATAGAACAATTTTTATGACGTTTTTAAAAATTGCCCTTTTAATTTTGAACCCCTATAAATCCCGTTCTACTCAATGAAACCTAACCATCTTTTTTTTTAAATCTTGTTTTTTTTAGTACTTTTAGAATCTTAAAACGGATTTTCGATAAAGTCAAAAATGTGCGTTTTATTTAACATTTTGCCGAATTTGTTATAACTCGACTTAAACAAAAAGTTAACATAAAAGCCTATAGGAACGGCTTCCTCTACGTCTGAATTAAGTTTCTACCATAAGACTTGAAAATGAAGTGCCATTTTGGGAATGGCATTTTCTGCCGATTATCTGCTAGACTTTTGACCTGACGAAAAAAAGTATCGAAGTAAACCCCCCTTAATTTTGAGCGAGGAATCGATTTGCATCAATAACTTTTGGACCCGACGTACAGGGTGCTCATGAAGCATCCTAACTTCGTTATTTTGAGTACGTACCCTATGTTTTGACAAAAGTAATCGATTGTACTCTTGATTTCCTTTAACTTTTACTTAGAATTCTTTTTTGATAGGACCAAACTTTCGGACAGTTTGGTCCTATAAAAAAATTGTTCTAAGTAAAAGTTACTGAAAATATAGCGAAGAATCTATTTCTTTTGTCAAAACATAGGGTACGTACTCAAAATAACGAAGTTAGGGTCCTTCATGAGCACCCTGTACGTCGGGTCCAAAAGTTATTGATGCCAATCGATTCCTCGCTCAAAATTAAGGGGGGTTTACTTCGATACTTTTTTTCGTCAGGTCAAAAGTCTGGCAGATAATCGGCAGAAAATGCCATTCCCAAAATAAAATCAAAATACAAGGGTCGAAATACACATTTATCCCCCAATTCTACATCAAAAAGGCCTATTTTTTTCTACAATCTCCAAAAAAAGTCGAAAATGCAATTTTTAACGGACCCCCCCCCCAGTCCCAAATTCAGCATCGAAAATTCTTTTGATTTTTGACCAAAATTCGGTTTTTGGCTAGACAAGTGGGATTTTGACAAAATTTTGGTTTTTCTCGACGATTCAGGGAGAAATTAAGGATTCCAAAATTTTGAATTGGTGGCCACCATGCAATGCAGTCTCTTCACATCACTACCTAAGTGATGCTTTCTATGTCCTATGTCCAAATTTACATTCTTTTTATTTCGGTTGCGTATATAAAATGTAAATTTCTAATTTCCTGAAGGAATTTGATCACCGAAGAAAGCAAAAGAGGGGATGAATGTGAGGGAATAGCTCACCTGAGGAGGCTTATTAAGCCGAAACGCGTCCGCGTCGTGGGATACCCATTTTTCATCTTCTCTTTTCCTAAGACCGTTTTGTGATGTTTAATCGATAGCAAAAACTTTTGAAACTGGGATTTTGGTATTTATTTTTTGTCCAAAAACTGAAAAATTTTCAAGTTTGTTTCATTGATTTTGTAAGTAAATCGCTTTCTCTACATGATGAAAAAAGAAAATTCATGAAAAATGCAGTTTATTATTTTTCCTGAAATAGTCTCATTCTCATTTTAAATCTTCACTATTCAATCACGACGAAAGGCACAAATCATAGGTTATACTGTTGGTGACTGCATGTTTTGTCTATATATTAGAGGAATACGACAATAATTGCTTCAAATATTTGCTTTTGAAGTCAAAAGTTTGATTTTTATGCCTTTTTTTCCCCGTAAGCATCAGCTTCTCAAAGATTTTTCGCAATCCACGCAAACCTAATGTATTGAAAATCCTAAAAGCATCCCCAACCTAACCTATAATAATGGCTTATTTTGGATCTCTCAAATAAAATATGTAATAATACCAAAATGCCTGCTTTTTGCATCCAGTTCTAACTGGTTCCTGGAGTCAACATCACCAAAGATTTTCAAATTAATGATAAGAAGGTTGAAGATTCACTTGTATACAGCTAATAGCATATGGAGAGATGGTTAATACCATAAAATGAAGGCCTGATAGTTAAATCGTCTCGTAGAATATGCAGCATCCAGCATAAAAGGATATTGTTCGATACATTTGTTGCAACCAGGAGCCAAGAAGGTTACATAACCTGTACCAAAACAGCCGTCATCATTTTATCATGAGATTATCAGTGCGATCCTCTAGCATGCACCTTTGAGAATGAAC
This sequence comes from Orius laevigatus, assembly GCA_018703685.1. Taxonomy (NCBI): domain Eukaryota; kingdom Metazoa; phylum Arthropoda; class Insecta; order Hemiptera; family Anthocoridae; genus Orius; species Orius laevigatus. The sequence continues at coordinate 106,261 of JAGWEN010000097.1, read as the reverse complement.
CGATGGATGGTAACACTGGATGGACTTACTCCATTCACAGTGGTCCTGGCTCATAGTTATTCCACTCCTTTTTTGGCCAAAAGTGCAGAAAAATGTCCATTTCGAACCAGTCACATCGATCTTATTGCTTAGTTTTAGTAATTTATCAAATGGTTATCACTTATCAATCATCATCTTGTTTGTTCACTACCTCTTTCATCGAATAGCGGTGTTCTGACGATTCCGGAAAATATCATCTCTGAGGGCTTGATATCCAGAATCGTTCCACTAATCTCCTTTCTCTTCGATTTTTATTGGATGTTTTGCACAAATTGGTTTAGGGATTTTCGAATTTAAGAAAAAAGGGTTTACAAAATAATGACCACTTTATTATGGCATCAGATTCAGATATTAACATAGTACAAAAAAATTAAAGCTAAAATTATCAAAATATATAAAAACACGTAAATCAAATCATGATATTGAAATACTTAAATGTACAAAAAAAAGATTAATATCAATCTTAGATCAAGATTTGAGCTACACGTTAGACAAATCGCATTTTTAGGGTAAAAGACAAACATTAATGGCAGTTTTATGTTATTCTAGTCTCATGAGGGATTCACCGTCCGTAGGGAGGGAGGTATTCGCGATTGGGTTTGGGGGCGGGAGATCCTCCGCTTTGTGGTACGTCCGCTTGGGGCGCTCCGGCGGCCGGGTAGGGGGCGGGTGCTCCAGCAGATCCGGGCGAAGGGGGCGAAAGGCGTCGGCTTCTGTGGAGTCGGGTATCCTCCGGAAGGTCGTTGAGGTCCAGGGGCTGGTCTGCCGGGGTAGTCATTTGAAGGTCCTTGAGCGCCCGTTTGGCCTGGGTAGCTGGCAGACGGTCCTTGAGGTCCTTGAGACGGTCCGAAAGATGCGGTGGGTCCAGATGGTCCCTGGGAAGGTCCGAAAGACGCGCTTGGTCCCTGGGGTCCGGCAGACGGTCCGTAAGAGGCAGACGGCCCTTGCGGTCCCTGGGACGGTCCAAATGAAGCAGAAGGCCCTTGTGGTCCTTGAGAGGGTCCGAATGATGCGCTAGGCCCTTGAGGTCCTTGAGACGGTCCGAATGATGCGGTAGGTCCAGAAGGTCCCTGGGAAGGTCCGAATGATGCGGTAGGTCCAGAAGGTCCCTGGGAAGGTCCGAAAGACGCACTTGGTCCCTGTGGTCCGGTAGATGGTCCAAATGATGCACTTGGGCCTTGTGGTCCAGTCGAGGGTCCAAACGACGCGCTAGGTCCTTGCGGTCCTTGGGAAGGTCCAAAAGATGCAGTCGGCCCGGAAGGTCCTTGCGACGGACCAAATGATGCAGTTGGCCCTTGTGGTCCGGTAGATGGTCCGAATGATGCAGTAGGTCCAGTAGGTCCCTGTGAAGGTCCGAAAGATGCTGTCGGTCCAGAAGGTCCTTGCGATCCTCCAAAGGTTGCTGTTGGTCCTTGAGGTCCTTGCGATCCACCGAAGCTAGCAGTAGGTCCCTGAGGTCCCTGTGAGCCGCCAAAAGATGCCGATGGGCCCTGAGCTCCACCCGGTGCCTGTCCTGGGAATCCAGGGAAGTTTCCTTGCGAGAGCTGCTGGCTTCCCATGATAGAGTAGTCGTAGATCTTTTCGTTCAATGAGAAGAAGTTAGGGGCGCTGCTGCAGTCGAATTGGTTCCACCAAACGCACACGAAGTATTGTTGACTGAAGATGGTACCGTTCGGGCATAAAAAGTCATAAGTTTTGTTGTTCGCGCAAATATGGAAGACTTGGCATTGAGCTTCGACGTCCGCATAGTATCCAGGCCATTGCTGCTGTTCGCATCTGAAGGAAGTTTGAGGAATTTCAGACAAAATGGGATAATCGACTCCAGGTTCGCCAGGGATAGCGGAATAATCGCCGCCAGGATAGCTGCCATCATCAGGGAAAGAGCTTGGTCCTTGTCCGCCGGCTTGACCTCCATTGAATGAGCTGGGACCTTGTGCTCCGGCTTGACCTGCATTGAAGGAACTCGGGCCTTGACCTCCTGCTTGTCCGGTTGTGAACGAACTCGGTCCTGTACTTCCTGCTTGTCCGGTAGTAAACGAGCTTGGTCCAGTGCTACCAGCTTGTCCGGTCGTGAAGGAGCTAGGGCCTTGTCCGCCAGCTTGACCTGTCGTGAATGAGCTTGGGCCTTGTCCGCCAGCCTGACCTGTCGTGAAAGAACTGGGTCCTTGACCTCCAGCTTGTCCGGTCGTGAATGAGCTTGGGCCTTGACCGCCAGCTTGTCCCGTTGTAAACGAACTCGGTCCAGTACTTCCTGCTTGTCCAGTCGTGAACGAACTTGGTCCAGTGCTACCAGCTTGACCTGTGGTGAAAGAGCTAGGGCCTTGTCCGCCAGCCTGGCCGGTCGTGAAAGAGCTTGGTCCTTGACCTCCAGCTTGTCCGGTCGTGAATGAGCTTGGTCCCTGACCGCCAGCTTGTCCTGTAGTGAATGAGCTTGGGCCTTGTCCTCCAGCTTGTCCAGTCGTGAATCCGCTAGGTCCCTGCGAAGGTCCTTGAGGCTGTCCTGGGTACGAAGGTGCTGCTTGTTGTCCGTTGTATGATGGAGCAGAAGGAGCCTGTCCTGGTTGGGAAGGATAAGAAGGCCTAGATGGTGCTTGTCCGGGGTATGAAGGTTGAGCTGGTGCTTGCCCTGGATACGATGGTGCTGCCTGCTGTCCTGGTTGAGACGGGTACGAAGGCCTTGAAGGAGCTTGCCCTGGTTGAGCTCCTTGTCCTTGCTGGGACGGATACGCAGGCCTAGATGGCCCCTGTCCCGGGTAAGACGGCGCCGAAGGAGCACCCGGATATTCATCACCTAACGGAGACGGAAATCCCGGACCAGACGGCCGCCCCGACGGGTACCCTTGACTTTGCCCCTGCTGCGCTCCCTGATATCCCGGCCTCGGCGTAGTATTCCCCCCTTGGAATCCAGTCGGAGTCGACAGCGTCGGGCTCATCTGAAACCCAGTCGGAGTCGAAAGATTCGGACCATCCAACGGCTTATTCGGCCTATCATAGTTATATCCATTTTGCGCCTAAAAAACACAAAAAACATTAACCCCACCCACTCACACATACATCCCTTACCAATCCAAGCTGCACACTCCCGAGCACACCTGGAAAACAAAACAAAAAAAATCATTGGGTGGGAATCAAAACTTTTTTCCATGAACATTCCATACTTAAACTATCCCACAATTGTTAGACCCCTTTTAATTACGCCTCTAAGGTTGCCAAATGAATAGTCAAGTTACATCAAGTCATTGTAAACTTGTGCTAGTTCCACGGTCAACACTGACCTTTTTACTTTATCTAGACATCCATCTTGTTCAGATTCAACTTTAAAACAATAGCAACTTAGAAATACTTCTAAATCACTCCAGGAAACGATAGAAAATTCAATTTTTGGCTTTTTAAACTAAGTTCAACATATCTCGAAAATGTCGCAGGAAAATTTCGAAATTCGAAGTAGATCGTTAGCTATTGATGTTTGTTGGTGAAAGTGCTATACTCGCGTGCTACTCATCCGATCTTCACCAAATTTTCACCATATGCAGGGTAGGGTCTTAGGAAGTCGGAGCTATGAACGCGGCAGCTTTCCGCCTCCCCAAAAAGAGAGATTTTTGTAAAACAGTACCGATCTTCACCAATACAGGGTAGAGCCCTCAGGAGGCCACATTGTGAGAAAGTTCCCGTTGTAAAAATGCTTATTTGATCCCTACAGGATAAGTAGATACTTACATAACAATAAAGCTGGAATTCGTCTCATTTTATCCTTTTCGATCCCTGAAACAGATTTTCAAAATTTAAATTTTTTGATCTTCAGCACCCTGATCCTAAAAAAAGGTCGATTAAAGGTGAGAAATTTTATGTAATTGAAACATTAATTAGATCAAGTTGTCTGGGAAAAAAATGTGTTAACCCGTCACGTTATGTAATTGGCGAGCGCCTTGATTTCGTGAAGACCTGCACAACGTTTAGGTCTTCCACGCGTGTATAACTTCAAGGTCGCCTCTAGGGGTGAAACTCGCCGAGGAAAGGGGCACGTGGTCCGAGGCGAAAAGTCGTGGTTACGGCGTCGTTACGACATTTTTCGGGTCGTGCATGATGTCTCGTTCTCGACCTTGATAAAAAAACGTCCTTTTTCCATTTTTTCTCGTGTTTCTCGAAGTGTTATTATTATCATAATACAAAATTTCATATACACGAACGAATTACATCAAAAATGAAGAAACCTTTTTTGGGAAAAAAATCTCAAAGAAATAATTTTAACGGATTTCCGGACGAAAGCAGGCTATTGAGGTCGGTCTCATGGAGACTTTCGGCTTATAGTGAAAAATAATTTGTAGAAGTTAAAAATTTTAATATTTCATAATTATTTCATCAATGAAAGACCCTTAGAATTGCAATGTTTCCCATAAAAACTTCGCGATAGCAATCAAAAATCCAAGAATTACTTCTTTTTTTCATAATGAAGTTAAAGCAGATAATCCGAACATAAAAATTATATAACATTCGAACTTTATTTTAATCTTTAAAAAGTGAAGGTGAATCTTAATTTACCATTAAATTAAACTCCTTTGTTTTTAAAAATAAAAGCTAATTAAGTCTGAATTAAAAGCCTTTTGCCAGACATTTTGTTTACGATTTGTTTAATTAGGAAAAAAGAATTTACTGTAAGTTTCAAATATAGAAAATTTTACTTCCTCAGGCAAGAAACGTCGGAAAAAGACTTTCTAACAATAGAATTCGTGGTTTGACCCAGGAAATCTTTTCTTTCCGAACTTTGGAAAAATTTTTGTTTTTTCTTCGATTATTTGAAGATTCTAAATTTGAGCAGATTTCCGGAGGAAGTCAGGCTATTGGGGTCGGCCTTACGGTGGCTTTCGGCTTATTTTTTGAGTGTACAATATAGCGGATTTCCGGAGGAAAGAGGCTATTGAGGTCGGTCTCACGTAGGCTTTTTGGCTCACACACTTAAATATTCGTGGACCATCTCCTGATCACGAAAATATAGGTCATTCCAATCCTAGAATTTAAAATTATTATCTATCTGTTTTATGGTGAATAGAAAAGGGCAATAGCATATAAAAATTATAAAGTAGCAGAAAATCGAAAGTTTTCATTTAAGTTAGCAGCCTCAACTATGAATTTATTTTGTGGACGTTTATTTGTTGAATTTTCCGAGTTTTTAAAAATTTTCTATTTTAGGATTGACCAATATTTTACAACAATTTGGACTATTTACAATAAAATGGTTAAAACATAATTCCTGAAAAAAAAATTCTATTCTAAGCTTTATAAAAAATTGTGTGAAATAATCAACAATCTAGTAAAATTGAAAAATTTTGTATTGAAAAATGAAATACTTGCCGTTGTTGATTATCACTCACAAAATTTTATATCCTTGGTACACGAAGATTCACTATCACTTTGCACTTTACCTTTTGGAAATTAGTCCTTTTTTATGAAAAATGTGGGTGGATATTTTTTCTGATGTGGATTATCCTTCTTGGACTAGAGGGAAGCACAGAACTGACTGAGAAACCCCCGAAGTGAGTATATATAGGAAGCCGAAGGGTGTACCCCCACCGCGAGACTCTATGGGAGAACTTTGACAGACGCTTTTTTTTTTAAACTTTCACTGGCTCGTCTCCCTATCACGACTTATCTTCTTTTATTCGCGGGGGCCTCTTTATGCACCCTCAGGCGTCTTTGTCACCGGAAGTTTTCGTTCATCTTTTTTCCGGATTATTATTCCAGTTTGGGTTTTCGCAAAAAGACAGAATGTCTAAAATTTTAGTAGGAAGGAACTTTTCCTAACAATTTTATTATAACTTTTTAGTAAATTTCCGCAGGAAAGCGGGCTATTGAGGTCGGTCTGCTTAGGTCAATTGTAAATCTAGAAAATTGTCTGTATCTCGAGGAGGACTCAAAGATTTACAATAATCATCTTGGGAACTGGGCATTCCAGGTATGCCACCTTGTTTATTAGTTCAATAATTTATTTTTAACTAATTTCTTTTTCATTACTCATATGAGGCCATCAATAATCCGTAATCCGGGCACAAATTCCCAATCAGTTCACTTCATGGGAAATCCCTTTAACTTGAAAAAATAATTTTTGTTTAAAAGATTCCATTCGCTGTTATTGGCAAATGAAGGTTTTTTTTACTGACTCAGGATATCAAAGTGAAACTATGGGTCGGATTGGTAAAATTTAGGAAGAGAATCTATTTGAAGATCCCAGTGTCCAAAAAAGGATTTAAAAAAATGAAGCTAAAAGAGCCTTTTTAGTCGTTAAGGAACAAAATCTAGTCAAAAGAGCTCCATTTGTCCAAAAATGTTCAAAAATCAAGCTAAAATTTGGCCCTATGTATTTGTCGCCAAAGATATAGTGTCTATCTTAGATTTATCTAGGATATAAATCTAAGCTAACGAGGGCCCTTTTTGTCTTAAATGAACAGAATGTAGTAAAAATGGCCCTTCGTGTTAAAAAAGAACCAAAAATAGAGCTAAAAAGGACCTATTTAGTCGTAAAGAAACAAAATCTAGTCAAAAAGTCTCCAAAAATGTTCAAAAATAAGGCTAAAACTGGCCCTATTTGTCGCAAAAGAAATAGTATCTAGCTAAACGGGCGCCTTGTGTCCAAAAGGGATAAAAATCTAAGCTAACAAAGGCCCTTTTTGTCGTAAAGGAACAGAGTGTAGTTAAACGGGCCCTTCGTGTTCAAAAAAGACCAAAAAACAAGCTAATAAGGGCCGTTTTAGGATTTTTGTGGTAAAGGAAATCTATCTAAAAGGGCCTCTAGTGTCCTAAAAAGATCAAAAATCAAGCTAAAAAGGACCTTTGAAGTGATTAAATTTTTTGGAGTCATGAATCCTGAGGTTAATTTTGGTTAAATTATGAGGTTTGGAAAATAAGTATTTTATTCTTTCTTTGTGCGGTATGCGGTAGGTATAACTAACGAAATATTAGTATACTGCAACTTTAAAATTGTTTTTAAATTATAAATTTGTCAATTTCTTAAAAAGAATCAGGTCCCTCTGGTAGTTTTACATCAGATTTGCAATACATACTTATTTTGGCCAATTTTATCATGAATTTTATATTATGTATTTAATTAATTTTGTGTCATGACTTAAGAGATGCTACATGGTTATTTCTGTTAGAAATTATAAAAAAATTAATTGAATGGAATTTTCGAAAAATGAGGTTGTAAAATTTTAACTTCCGGAAGGAGAAAGTTATTGGTTTTCGTTCATTTTTTGGGTGCATATGGTACTTTAACATAACATTTTGACCCAGATATTCGTTTTCCTTTATGAAGGAGGAAGTTAGATCAAATCTACCATTTTTTCCGAGCTTTGATCTTTTCCAACCAAACCATACTTGGTCATATCCATCGCACCCAACTGGTGGGGCCCCACTTAAACCAATCAAATATTTCAAACAATTAACAATTAATACATAATCTATTTAACATTTGTCTTCTATTTTACGAGAGGTTCTTGCACGACTATGATCTTTGGATCATAACGAAGTTTTTCAATCACAATAAAAATCTATGCCCTATTAATGGCTGCTCTAATGGTATAATATATTGTAAGTATAATTTATAAAATATACTGAACATAATGAATCAATCAGTGAGTTGAACCGCATATAAGGTGTGCAAGCTAGAGTGGACCAGCCGATTATCTCCCAGACATTTGACCTGACGAAAAAAAGTATTTAAGTAAACCCTCCTTAATTTTGACCGAGGAATCGATTGGGATCAACAACATTTGGATACGACATAAAGGATGCTCCAGAACGACCCCTAACTTCGTTATTTTGAGTACGAACCCTATGTTTTGACAAAAGAAATCGATTCTGCGCTTGATTTCCTTTAAATTTTACTTAAAACACTTTTCGATAGGACCAAAAGTTTGGACAGTATTAGTAACTCCCGAACGTTTGGTCCTATCAAAAAAAGGTGCTGGAAATTAAGTGTAGAATCGAATTCCATCGTCAAAACATAGGGCTCGTATTTAGAGTAACGAAGTTAGGGTCGTTCTGGAGCACCCTGTATGTCGGATCCAAAAATTATTGATCCCAATCGATTACTCGCTAAAATCCAAGGGTGGTTTACATGGATATTTTTTTCGTCAGACCTAAAGCCTGGCAGATAATCGGCTGGTCCACTCCATCTGGCAAACCCTGTAAAAATTCTGTCCCAATGAGAATAAATGTTTTAACCCATACTAATCAACCGATTTATGATCATTTTCTAGACAATAACAAACCTAGAGGAAAAGTTTTATCTTTTTTGTTCCAATCCTTTCATTTTCTCATCAAAACGACACCTACGGGAATTTCAACTGGAGTTTCAGTTCGCCCTTTTTGATTAGGGTTTCAATATTTTAATAGGACGAAATTGCTCTGTAGTGTTTGAAAATTAGATAAGGGAAAAGTTAAGTTTTTGCTCATTTTTAACCTTTAAATAGTGTTTTGTCCTGAAATAACCCAATTTTGAATTTCCATTTTTTTTTTCTAAATAGACTCCATTAACGTAACAATAAGAAAATTAATTGATTGTCTGTTAATCCTCCAAAAAATATTCGTAACACGCGAGCTGAGAAGAAAGAAAAGATCCAGTTCCCACACCTACCCCTCCTCCCTACTTAATACATTTCTTTTATTAGAGATGACCTTATAAATATTTATTTAATAGTTTTTTTCTAAAGGGAACCATGATCTTTATTTTTTTAAATGTATGTCAAGTACCGTTCCTTAGTTTGACCGTCTATCACGAAATAATATGACGCAAACTAATCACTCGATGGATGAGGGGGATTCGTTATTACTTCGAGTTCTCATCACGATTCGGATTTATGAGCCAAAATTGAAAATAAATGGTTCCCAAAACTAGAATAAATAAACTTTTGGCAAGCTTCTGATAATTTAATTTTTTTTGTAATTAATTTATTATTCAAGGATAACCTTTATTATTTACTTAAATTCATTATAACGCACAAAATGCAAAGCGTTATGGTTGAAGTATTGTAGTAAGGTCGACTATGGCGTAACGTGATATATATTTTACGTTATCACAGGATCGAAACTCAAAAAGACGTAACGAAAAATTTACCAATTAAACTTCATGTTTAATTGAGATCATCCTTTTGGCCAAATCGCCTTGAAGAATCCTGGTTCGCTTTGTTTTTTTTTCGTATATCGATTTTTCGGTCCGATAATTTATCTTTAAAAATGATCGTTTCGTGATTCAATTGTTCTAATTTGTAACGTGGAGTTTGGAAAACGCGATCTTTCGAGCGTTGACACGAACGAATAGAAGGCATTTGCCTAATTCCAAGATTCTGAAGATTGCCTTGTGATTCTGATATACCATCATCGCAGATAGGGCGAGGTAGGGGGTAAAATGCGATCCCTTATGGATGAGGGAAACCTAGGGGATTGAAGCAATAAGTATCACCTTTGTTTAAATGTCAGTGTTTGTGCTAAACTTTTGTCCACGCTTGGACGTGTGTATCGCTTAGGAGGATTAGCTTCCTGGACGTTCAACGGAATCAAGCAACTATGAGGTAAAATATCTGTTCTAGGCCTACCACGTCTTATTAAGTAGGCATGAATCATTGTGGACTTATTTGAGACTCTTAAGTTTTGCTTGCTGTGCAGCTCCCAGGGCTGGTTTTATCGCTACAAAGCAACAGGTACCTGGATTAGGTAAGAGTTATGTCCTTTTTATTAACCTTCTGCTTTGAATGCACTAGGGCCCTAATTATCTTAACCGCATAGGGCTAGTCATTGAAACCTCGCCTGCTAATCTCAGGAAATCAGTGCACTAAATGGATAATATGGGGGGCTGGAGGACCATCTCTATTAACAAAAAGGTACACCACCAAGGGAAACCGATTGCTCTATTATTGCACACTATAGTCCGCGAAGACGTGAAGAGTCTTTTTCTTCGTCCTTTACCTAATTTATTTTTTATAATGCGTGGGAATTTTTATCAAGATTTTGATTAAAGACCATCAAATTGATAGAAATCTATTCAGTGTCAACTCTTGTTTGCCGATAATCCGATAAGAAAGCGATAAGCGCTTGTTAATTTGCACATTATGAAACCCATTCACGACCCCGCGAAGTTTTGAACAATTTTTTATTATTCTCCTTTTAGGTCAAAGCTTTTTTTCCTAAGTCGAGATCGACGCGTCCTTAAAAAGGTGTTTTATGATTTCCCTCTTTAAAAATTCGAAAAATGGTCTTATTTTTCGTGTAAATTACTAGTTCGAAGAGTCTTGTGGGAGTGAAAAAAATATGACTTTTGGGTTCTCATGCTTTCATGAGTTGAGACACCCTTTGAGAAATTAACTAATTAATGTCTGCATTTTTTCATTTTTTTATTTTCAACCTTGCGGTGATGCATCATTTACGATAAACGGCTTGCGGTCGTTTCTTCATGTTTTTGATCCCTAATTGTCCCAGACTTACGACATTGGCCGTCAACAAATAAAAAAAAATCTGGAAGATTGCTTCTGTGGTGTACAAGGGTGAAAGGTAGTTTTGGGCATGAAAATATACGGAAATTAATTTATAAGATGAATTACAAGGAAAGACGTCGCGGTTTGCGATAATCTAGTGAAGAAATGATGCTTTCTGTATCGAAATCGACATTGGTTTTTTTATTATAACTTCCAAAAAATTATATAGGAATCATTTTGGCAAAGACTTAGCTAATCCGCCATAGGAACTCTAAAACTCACGTAATTTTATGTACGTAATAATTGGTACAGATCTTCTTTCACTTATTTTTAAGCAGGAGGTAAAGTGGTCGCCACAACCCTACACAATCGTCGAATTAGTGTCAGTGGATTAGTGACCTAGGCATGTTTTTGACCTCTAGCTCCAAAACTATAGGTACCAGGGATGTGACGTGTACCTTGTTGGGACGAGCAGTTTTGCCGCAACTGCTTGCCTTACAAAACATTGTAAACTTTGACCATCAAAATCTCCTGAATGGCTCGACCGATCTTGACCGTTAGACGCAGAATATTATAAACCTTCTTTTTCTACTCAACATTCAAGTCCATAGAACCCATAGTTTTGGGGCTAGAGGACAAAAACTAAAAAACGTCGGTTTGGGACCGTTTTTCAAGATGGCGGACGGGAGGGTCTACCTTGGGTCCTCTACCTAGGAACCCTAAACATGATAAACAACTAAATCCAATTTTGCATTTCATGTAAGGTAGACCCCCATTTTCTACTTCCATTGGCTGGACCTTCCTTTTTGCTAAATTGGTTCGGTTTTAAATTTTTTATGTTTTTTTGACTTTTTCCGCCTTTACCTGGAGAGGTCGGATCAGGTATTTTTTTGGTCGGAACCCAACTAGTCCCCAGTTTGAACTCAGCCTTTATGGGTCATAGCCCGACTCGTCCCGGGGGGAGCGAACCGAGCACAGTGGCCTAATCTTCGCTCTCATGGGCTGATCACCTTATGAATACCCAGATTACTATGTATCCTCTAAATATTCTGCATACCAGTATGAATACTCTGAATACAGCCTTGATAAACTCCTTCTGAATTCCCTGATCGCCAGTCTCTGGATACTCACCCAGTCTCTGGATACTCTGGATACTGACCCACAGAGTAATCTGGATATAACACCCTGATACTTTGAATATGACCTGAATACTCACCACTATACTATATCCTAAACCATATTCGAAATCTCTACCCAGCGGCCAGCAATCTCGTTAATTTCATCATATTTGGACCTTGATAATCTAGCATTTCATGTTCCCTTAAGTGTCCTATTCTAGCGGAGCGTCTCCCGCCCACGTATAACGTATAATATCGAAATTAAAAATAAATTCCTTGGACGAAACCAAAAAATTTTTGGCAAAAAGTGATTTTTCTGGGTTCTGGGCTTTTTTTTTCTGGGCTTTTGGGCTACGGCAAAAAGTAAACATTTTAACCGCGGGGACGAATCGGGCTATGTGTTTTATGACTTAGGATTAACGGGGAAGAGATGGACAACTCCCCCTTTAGGATCTACAACACTTTTAAAATTGAAGTTTCTTGATCGCCTGTAAGAACTTGTCTATTGAACTGATTTTAGCAAACTTTTATATTTTTAATCGACTCAGAATTTTGTTTTCTTTAATTTACCACTACAACAAAATGTCCCGATTTTAGTTTATGTGCAGAAAACTAAAAAAAAAAAAAAAAAATTCGAGGTTTTTGTCTGCCAAAAGTTGTGCTGTGTCTGGACTAATGGGATGGTTGGTAACACTGGCCAAAAACGGCTTTTTTTATATTCCGTCCTTCGTATTAATACATAAATAATTAGAGCAAAGACTTTTTTCTTCACTTTGTTGGAATTTTAATGGTAAATGTTAATGTGGGATTAACATAGTGAAAGGTGTGTTGACATGACCAATGTTACTTGGATCAGGTTCTTCATTGTAATGCCGCGGTCGCATTGCCCTCCCTCAATGACTCAATTATTGAAATCTCCCTTTGAGTATTCAAGGTTCCCCTTTTATAATTCAACTATTTGTAACGTTATAGGGATGAGAAAGTTGAGCAATTTTCCCTCTGGATCCAGTTGAGGTCAGAAAACGTCTTTCAAGGAGGATTGCGAAAAATGTGCAATATTCCCTAATAAAATTGCCCTCTCCGTGTTTTATACATAATGCATGCGAATTTAATCAATCATTAAAACTAAGAAGAAAGTGAAGTTTTCAGACGTATATAAATTAAACACGTTTTTATGAATCATTATTTCGTAATATAGATATCTTTTCACGACGTGGCTGACTTAGATGGCCTCCAAGAGTAAACAAGTGGAGAGACGATTTACACGATGTCTTGGCCAACTTGGGACATCAACAGGCCCTTCTCTCACCGGACCCTCGATCTAATTCATAAACCTCAATTGAAGGGGTTTTCCTAGCTTTTGGATAGGAAATCGAAGATTTTGGAGATCTTGAGACAAAACATGTTGATGTTTGGAAGGTTTGGTCTGGTCTGGTAGGAGGAGGAACCTACAAAACTGGAACTTTCTCAAAAAGCAGGTTTTCTACAGAGATTGGAGGGGCGTGATGCTGCCGAGTTAATAGCCCCTATCTCCTAAGGCTGTGCTATATGGTGCCCTATCCTGCGTATGGTGAAGATAAGGGGGGTCTACGGAACACTCCATTGGAAGTGCCCAATCCCCCAAAATGAAATTTTTGGTAGAAAAGCAACGATCTTTGGAGATTTCAGTGGAAAACCACCGATCTTCACCAAATGTTCACCATACAAAGGAAAGGGCCTTAGGAGGTTAGAGCGAGGAATGCTTGAAATAGTTCCAAAAGTTCTCTTATTACGTACTACCATTGCCTCCAACGCCCTTTAGGGCCCCTGTACAAACAACTAAACCTATAAAAACCTTTCGCCATTTTCATTTATGGAATTTAATTGAGTCGGTGACATAATGAAGTGAATGTTTGGGAGTTTTCAATGAATTAGATAATTTTTTCTACGCGCTGAATTATTTCGTTTTGAAAAGAATCTGACGGGTTGTCTGAATCCTAAGGAGTTATAAATGACTCGGAGATTGAGACGGGTAAATCAATGGTACGGAAGTCGCCTTTTACTTTTACTTCTTTTCTTTTATGAAAGAAAAGCATTTTTTTAATAGACTTATAAGTGAAGAAACACGATTTGAGCGTCTAAATTTGATAAGGATGTTACAAAATTGTAACCCCTTGGTTTTCCCTTTGAAATAGAAGATAAAATGTCGCAAGTCCGATGGCGGGAAGCGGCATGAGCTCATTGTGGATGCACAGGCTGCATTCGGCTTAACCTTTTATACACGCACGACCGTGAGTAATTTTATGATATAATTCCAACCCAGAGGGGTTTATTAGGTTTATTTTCTGGGAGAAAATTGATACATCTTTGTGTTTTTCTGCACAAAAACACGAAGTTTATGTAATGAAAAATTTCCATGAACTAAATACGAGTGTTACAAGAGGATTCAAGGGAACTTCTTCTTTTTTCAGATTTAATTAATTCTTGAACGTCTTCTGTGTGATTTCAAATTAAATTTAATTGTGTTAATTATGAGCTACAATCACTTTTATTACGTTTAATTAAATGAAGTCGAAAGAATTACGTCAGAGTGGGAAGGACCCATCATACACACAAAGTTGGCCTTGAAAAGCTCGAAAAAAGAATTTTCACATTTCGATTTTTGATCATCCAAACATGGTGGGCCATGTTGCGTAATAGGGGTCAAAACCTGAGTTGTATATTCACCCTCAGGGTAAGGATTGTATTGCCTGCCATGTTGTAGACATGGCTTGAAATCTAAAAATGGCAATGGTTTCTGCATCATAATAGGCTCCCTATTGCCTATACCGGCTGGGAACGAACGAATTTTGGACCTTTTAAACTAAAGAGAGATTGCCCGACTATATACAGGGTAGGGTCTTAGCTGAGGCTTGGGGAAGAACACGGTAGCGTTCCGCAGCACCAATGGATAGTTTAGTAGAAAACAACCCATCTTCACCAAATTTTCACTACCTATTTACTGGTTGGAGCCTTAGGAGGTCGGGGTTAGGAACAAGTCAGTGTTTCGCCCCGCAAAATGGACATTTTGGTAGAAAACCACCAATATTCACCAAATTCTTACTATATACAGAGTAGAGTCTTAACTCTTAAGAGGCTTGGGTATCTAAGAACAGGGGCTCCGAAGAGTATAAACTGGGTAGGGATTACTGGCGTAGTCTCGGGAGTCGGAATAGCGAAACTGTGATGAAAGAACTAGACAAAAAGATGAAGGGACTCCGCATGCCGCCCGCTTCATTCTTTTGTCCGCGACATTACATGAAAAAAAGAGCTTCCCCCAAATATGGGAAACGGGTTCAAATCTTCTGCCAAGTCATGAGATGACATCCAACAAAAGAAAACGGTTACGGACTCTTCATTAGACGCAAAATGTTTCAAAGAACCATAAATCACTTTTAAAAGCGTTAAAAAATTTTATGTGGTGCGAAACCTTTTAATTTTTTCGTCTCGTTATTTCGCAACGAAACATAATTCACGATTATTGAACCTTATTGGTTTTCTTGCAAATTATTGGCAACCTTTTGCCTAAAAATGTCCTTATCTGTTTACCCTGATGTCCTTTATTTTGAGAGGGTAATAACGGAGGAGATTCATGATTTGCCTAAATGTCACGAGAACCACCCATTTCGGATTTATTCCTCCCAAAAAATGTTTCCCACTTTTTGGATTAATCTGTGCGAAAAAATCTACGTAGTTAACGCTAACAATGGTCAAAACGTGACGTAACAATGTCAAGGACGTTGAATGACCTTTGGGAGACTTCAAGAAGCATACCGAAAGATCGTGAGAGTTCTAATAATTTACGCGATTTTGAAATTTTTTGTTTCATTGGTATCACTTTTTTTTTCCGAGTCGAGGGATTCCTTTCTCTGGCGCTGACCAAAAGCAAACTTCCGGGTTTGTTGGAAGAATCGTAAGTACATTCGTGTATTACGTTTTTCATTGCTTAACTCGATATCCATCTTTTATCTCCATAAAGAACAACATAATTCATCAAAAAAGCATTCCGTGCATCGCATTTCAAACTAACTGGAAATATATACAGGGTGTGCCGGCTAGAGTGGACCAGCCGATTATCTTCCAGACTTTTGACCTGACGAAAAAAAGCATCTAAGTAAACCCTTCTTGGATTTTAGCAAGGAATCGACTGGCATCGATAACTTTTCGGTTCGACATGCAGGGTGCTCTAGAACGACCCTAAATTATTTTCACTTTTTTGATAGGACCAAACGTTCTGGAGTTATGACTTAACCTGTACAAACAAGATGATCCTTCCAGCCAAGGTTAAAAGGTTTGATATTTATAAAACGTTTATGAACTAACTTAATGATGATTGGATAAAATATTAAGGTTTGTAAGAAAGTGATTTTTTCCTCCCTTCCACGAATTTCCGAAGCCAAATTGAAAGATGAGCGATGAGTCTAATTAAAATACACGAATTAGCTGATTATGGTTAATTTAGTAATTGCATTTGAAAAATTAAGGACGAGGTTAATTTAAATTCTTTTTGAGTGTTGAGCGTGGACAAACCGTCACGGAAAATGAAGCGATTCCGTTCGGGTTAATTTAAACATACATTACGATCGTCTAAATTATATTCGACATTATAACCGCAAGGATCCTTTGCCAACTTCTTCTTTTTCGGGTCGAGGCTGTCATTGAAATCTTCTCAAAACAGCAAGGTTTCTCGGGATGAATCTATTTTTTTTCTAACGCCCCTTCTGTTTCGAAATTGTAAATTATATTGTGGGTGTAATAGAAACGGAAACGTTTATACGATAGCGGGTTTCGCAAAGCGATGACAATTTGACCGGGAAAGGCGTTTTTCAGAATATTCCGACATAATGACGGAATCACGGAGGAGGAATATGAATTACGGAAATTCGATCCGGCTCATCAGAGCTTCGAAAAACAAATGGCTGGAATTTCCGTATTTCTTGCTAGCTGATTATTTCATAACAGGGATGCTGACAAAATGGACAAAATTGTAGCTCTGGAAAATTTTTTCAATAAATGGCCTACACCCCGTTGTTCCGCACTCTTCAACCCACCCCAAGACCTCGTTATTCCAAACTTTTCTAAATTGTGAAACACATCGACCTTTGCGTGACTCTTCCGACGAATATCATTGTCATAATACAAAAGGAGATAACCGGAATAAAAACCTTAAAAGCTTTAATTCCAAACGAATCATTAACGTAGAAATTGTGAAACATTATAAAGAAACTAATGGACTATCAAAATGGAATCCTTGGAAGAAATAATCTTTTTTCAGAGAAATATAAAAGGAAGAGCGTTCTTGAAATGTCGCCAGGTTATTAGGTTAAAAAATAAGTGAAATTTAATAAGATGGCTAATTAAAACGTATAAAACAATAATAGCTTCACGTCTAAAATTACTCTTGATTACAAACCTCGGAATTCTGTTTTGACCGTGACTACCATCTTGGAAAATTCGGTTTTTCATCAATAGTGTGACTCAATTGTTTAATTAGCTCATTATTTTTGAATGAAAACAAATTGAAAAAATACAAGGTGTGCCAGCGAAGAGGCTGCACAACCTCCAATATGTAGAACGTTAAACACACCACCAACCTTCAACAACCTCAAGGGCTGAATTGGCCAAGGCAAGACCCTCTAAACGGTTCTGAGTCCACAGAACCTCCAATGGAACGTTAAACACTCCACCAAACCTTCAACAACCTCAAGGGCTGAATTGGCCAAGACAAGACCCTCTAAACGGTGGAGAGTCCACAGAACCTCCAATGGAACGTTAAACACTCCACCAAACCTTCAACAACCTCAAGGGCTGAATTGGCCAAGGCAAGACCCTCTAAACGGTTCTGAGTCCACAGAACCTCCAATGGAACGTTAAACACTCCACCAACCATCAACAACCTCAAGGGCTGAATAGGCCAAGACAAGACCCTCTAAACGGTGGAGAGTCCACAGAACCTCCAATGGAACGTTAAACACTCCACCAAACCTTCAACAACCTCAAGGGCTGAATTGGCCAAGGAACCCTCTAAACGGTGGAGAGACCACAGAACCTTCAATTCAACGTTAAACACTCCACCAACCCTTCAACAACATCAAGGGCTGAATTGGCCAAGGAACCCTCTAAACGGTGGAGAGACCACAGAACCTTCAATTCAACGTTAAACACTCCACCAACCCTTCAACAACCTCAAGGGCTGAATTTTCCATGACCATCTGAATAGATCACATTACTTGCAAGTTGCAACGTACAAATAGTAGCTTCCCTCTTTCTGAGTGGGCTTTTCCTCTCATGATGGAATGTTGAGAAAAGTAAAAGTAGCAGATTCTACCTAATAGCTACTAAACAGTATTCATGAATGTTTCGACATTTTTTAATTCACTATTTTCCATTTCATTGCATGTTTTGAAAAAGTGCATTGAAGTTATAATTTTCTCGACGCTCGTGATCCAAACTTCCGTCAGCCTTGCATTTGATCCTTTGAAACCTTAAAAATAACCGCTTTTTGTATATTTCGTTATACTTTCAATTTTCAGACGTTCCCCATCTTCTTTTGTTGCGACCCAATTTTGTTTTTAATCGAACCAGGCCATCCATCCGTGATCCCTCGCCGTATTTCTCGACTTTTACTTGCGGGCATTTTGTTCCATTGAGATCCGAGGACATTTTTGATTCGCAATTTACGTAACGAGAAACCAATAAGTCACAATGATACGTCCAAACTACGTTAACCATCATTGTGCAACGAGGAAGACCCCTTCGGTCTTTTGTACCATTTCGTAACCTCGTTAAAATTGGTGGCGATTTTTTTTTTCTTCTTTAGAATATTCAACGTTATGTAAATAAGGTACAATTTTTATTGATAATGTTGGATATCTAATAAAATAGGAGCAACAAATTGACATGTTTGCTCAAGCGTTGCTTTCTTAAAAAGGATGAAATGTGCAAATGAGTCCTCCGAACAAGGGAGACAATATGTTTCTCTCACGACTTCTACGGGACTGAAAACGGAAATGCACTTTGAGGTCCCCACGATTTTATTCCGGGCGGGTTCCTCTGTCTTTCGGGTTTCGAACTCGTGCTTTGTTATGCAATGGAGCCGAACGAGAACAGGCTCATCATGCCGCCTGACCCACACTTCCACATCACGTTCCTACTCCTTCTTCCCCTAGCATCCATTTTTTATTCATCGTCGGATTTGTGTGAATAAAGACGTTGGAACGCTTCCGAACGCTTATTTCGTAACTGTCGTCGGACTAGACGATGCTTACTATATCGATGACATTGACTAATTTGAAAGCATTTAGAGTAGGAAGATTCTTTTATAAGAAGCTTAAGATTTTAACCATTTATTTCAATTCATGAGAGATTGGAATTAGAAACCACTTACTGAACGTTTCAAAATGTACATCGTCAGCACTGATTTGGAGCATTCATGCATTTAGTAATAGCACACCCTTTGTTGCTAGCGCTGTTCTCTTTTGTCTACTTTTCATAGTGTCCCTTTCTGGTTGAGCAAAAACTGAAAAAGTGCAAAACACGGTCTTTGGATTACCAGACTGGAGCACCAAATGAAAACTGTCGTAAACTCTAATATTACGAGTTTCCACTACATCTATGATGATGATCTAGCAATAAAAGACCAATTTGTCTACTTTGGTTATATTCGAATCATGTTTCAATATCAATAACGAGATTCCCTCTGTCCCTACCTACTTAATAACTAAACTACAGCCTTAGGGAAACTTGGCGGGAAAAGACCGTCTTGAAGCAACTCAAAAAATATGAACAAGCACCACTTGAATGCTATTTCTTCGTTTGAAAGGATTGAGTAAATGACTGATTACAAAGGAATTTTATAAATTTGCAATATCCAAAAACCGCAAGTAATCGATGTCGGATTTGTTTAAAAATAGCTTCGAATGCAATGGAAGACTCATAAAAGTGTGCGAGACGAAAATTTGGTTGTTTTGAAGGACGTGTTGTGGTTTTGGTTACAAGATTCTTTCCGATTACCTTCACTTGCATATGAAGATCGTGAATAAAAAAAATATTTGACGCAACACATTATTATCCGGTTATGGTAACCGCACGATTAAATAAAATAAGGAACACCTACGCGTGATATCAAAAAAATCGAATTAAAAACAGTGAATCGTATTTTGGAGGATGGCTCGAGGGTAGCGATTAACGGAGACATGAAGTGTTCCTTAAAAATCTTCAAAAGAAGGCCGATTTTTAAAAGTGATGTAATTTTGTGTGATTCCTGTTTTGACCTTATATTTTCGGGGATCGTGATTCATTCGTGATTATTTGATACTTAAGCCTATTTATATAATTTTAAGGATATCCCCTTGGGTGGAAATCGAGTCGGGGTGAATTCATGACTCATCCATAATTTGTAGCGATCGGAAAGAGAGGGTTTATTGTCTTTTCGAGCAGGTGACTTCCTTTTCAGGTTTTGTCGCACGAACTCTCGTGGCGGGCGAAATGCACACGAGGGGGCCCTTTCGACTTCCTAAACACGCCGCCCCGGAACCGCGTCCCCTCTAAGGCCCTCGGGAGAGGAAAATCGAAAGTAAAGGGGGGAACCTTATCTTGACGTGAACATCGTTTAAGCCATCCCTCGTCTCATCCGAGATCCCTCCAGTTACACAAGAATCGAGCACCTATGTAGCAACAGAACCATTATTATTCAACGATATTCCATAATAATGGAAAAAGAAATATTGATCAAAATTTGTATTTTTTTTCCCTTCTTCCATATTCTTGTAAACTACGTCATAATTAATTGGCAACATGGTTTTAAGTAAGGAGAAAGATTAAAAAATAGTTGCAACATGGCTTATCTGTAATATAATCAAGATTTCATCTCATTACGCACAACTTGAGAACTATTCGTTTCTTCGCTTTTTTAAATATTTTAGTCGATTGTGAAACTGTGCAAGAAAAAAACTTTCCTGCTCGTTCATAAGTTAAAAATTATTAAAAACTTCCTTTCTTTCGCCTCCAACACCTATCCCCGACCTCCCTTAACTTCCTCTCACCTCCCCTACCTCTCAAACCTTTATACCGTCCCTCCCATCACCTCCCTACCCACCTAGATTCTCTCCTACCTCCCCCGACGTTTGTTTCACCGCCCTCACCTTACCGCAACCTCCCATCACCCCCCCTGCCTCCTCGACCCTCTCCCACTTTCAACCCTTCTGTAACCTCCCCACCTATCCCCACCCTCCTCCAACTTCTTATCACCTTTCCTACCGCCTCGACCATCCCATACCTCCCCCAACCTTTTTTTAATCTCCCATCACCTCCCCTAAGCGCCCGGAAAACTCCCAACCAAGCACTCCCAACCAAAAACTCCCACCCCTACCCCACCTTTCTTCCTCCCTACCGTCACACTGTGAGACTAAACCCCTAAATCGCGTTCAAAAGGTTAAATTTTGAAAACTTTTCGAAATAAGAAGGCGGATGAATTTTCTGAAGTACTACTACTTCTACCATGAGTTACTTCCTGCTGCGAAGGTCAAAAGGTCGGAAGTTAAAAAAAATTCTCATTTCCATATACTTGATTGATGATTGGTCATTTTTAAAGATTTCCGAAAGGAAAAATTAAATAATTTTTAGGTAGGAACCTTTATATTTCAAAATTATGAGTCAATATAGTTGCATGATGGTTTTTCGCGCGACGGCTTGGTCAACGACGAAACTCGCGAATCAAAATCGAAGTGACAAAACAACAGAAAGTCACGGATCGACCTATAAAAAATAGAAGCTCTTACTGGAAACAGAAGAAATTAAAAAAACCGGGTCGTTTCTAAAAATGGAAAGTCCCTAGGGAGCTTTGGGAATCAGCGAATTTCCTTCCTTGAACTAGCCACCACAAACCCATCCCATCCTTCAACACAAAAGCCTCCATGAAGATGTCCTCAATATAATATCATCTTTTCCCCAAAAATTCGGAAATTTTTATTTTAATTAGAAAAATGTTTTATAACTCAAAAAACGAAAAAAAAAAAAAAGTTTAATTATTAAAAGGTACATAATTTCCCCAGACATGGATTCCTCCTATAAATAAAAGGAAGACTATAAATCAGTGAAAGTCGTTAACCTTGAAAATAAACGAACATTTCGTCCCATTTTTCTAACGCTAGGCGTCATAAATAAAATCCTTGTTTATTAAGTTACGTCATCATAATAATAGTCAAGTGACTTTATGTGTCGGAAGAAAAAATAAACAAATAAGTTTTCGGACGGAGGCTATTATTAAGAATTGTATCAGAGAAGCTTCTCGCGCTTCTCCCCCTTCGACCAGGCAAGGACGGCCCCTGAACTCTCTTCAACCTTCACCGACATTTCTCCTTTTTCTTTTCATTCGCATTCAATTAATTTCCCTTTTAACGACCTTCCATATAAATATTTTTAAATTGAACTTATTGTTCTAACTTTGTACGATCGATTCGAACCTCTTTGTCGACCCTTTGGCCAGTGTTCAAGGGGAGTGAGGCAATAGGTAGCATCTTTCAAATGTTTTAACTCACTTTCTCCATCCCCACCTTCCCCCATCTTCCCCTACCCTCTCTTACTACCCCTAACCTTTCTTTAACCTCCCTATCTCCACCTACTCCTCCTTTGTGTTTGCTCATAGGTGTTGTAGATCCCGGAAAAATATTATTCGAATTAACGAAGTGGAAAGGAAAAAAAAATGCGATTCTTACTTACCTACCTACGAATTATTAATTTTTTAATTTAAATCTTTCAGATTTATCGTATAATTAATGTTATAAAAACCCGAAGGTTGCTTTTGTTTCCAACATCCGTTATAGGCGTTTTAATTATTTCACAAAAAAGTCTCATCAGTATTTCCCTAGATAGTCGATAACTGATTTCATGCCATTTTTCTTGCGAGTCCCCTTTTTCCCTGGCAGTAAAAGTCTTTTAAGAATTATGCACATTTTTCTACATCCGATGACCTTTTGAGAGTGAAGTTCTCTATGCGATTATATCGGCCAGGAAGTGTCGAAAAGATAATCAATCTTAAAAGTGCACACAGCACAATGCTCTTAGATAATAAACGACCTCACAAGTCCACTTTTTGAACGCTTCTATCAGTAATGTCATCAAGATTGCTACTGTCCACCTTTTGAATTAAAAAGGTTTCGCGGTTATGGAAGTGGAAACCACCAAAACGGCAACTTTCTTAAAAATTGGGTTGTGTACATACCCTGTGAAAAAATCGCAAGTCTAATTTTTTTTTAACTTTAAGTCGATTTTTGAGGGTGAAGGAGTCATCTGAGACCTTTTTTTAGTAAAACAACTTCGATAGCACTTTAAAATAGCTTTCTAGCGGTGTATTGAACAAATAAATCGGTGAAGAAATAAGGAAGTTATGGACGTTTAAAGTTAAACGACACAACAATTAAAGGCTTTTTGAAAAAAATAACTTTTATTTACAAATTAACAGAACCAATAACAATTTGAAATAAGTAACAAATTTGTGGTATAACTTAACAACAATATAAAAATACTCGACTGATTTAATTGCTTCTAATACTGTTTGAGAAGGATAAAATTTTGTACTTTATATGAATCCTCTGTCGATGAAATATAGGACTAGATTTTTAATCCTTTCGTAGTATTTAGGCGTTAGTGATCGAGCCATATCGTCGACTTGTTCGCTATTGAGGAAAGAGTCGTAGTTGACAGTGTCCAAGTTGACGATGTTGTTCTTTTCCGCTGTGACGGCCGGAAGGAGTAGAAAGCCCAAAAGGAGACCGTAAAGTGCATGGATTTCGATCTCTTCGTTGATATCTTCGATCCGTACTTGAGGTGCTGAGGGAGCAAGATTCTTCATCGTTTCGCTCAACGAATCATAATAGGCCTGGATAAGCTCCTCATGGTAGTCGCACGCCAAACCATTTTCTGTGCTCGACGTCAAAAAGTGAAGGATATCCAACGCCGGAGAAGCGTACCGTGCCACTTGCAAATCCACGAATAAAACTTCCTCTGGTTTACCATCGACATACCTGGAAAAAATCCTCGTAAATTAATGTTCGTTGACCTTTGACACGTAAACGTGCTGGTAACTCATCATCTATAACGGACAGCCCAAAATCTGATACAAAAGAAGAAAACGTAATGTTTACTGGCTTAAAGTGATTATAAATCAAACTACACGCCTTCTTCTCCTTGACACGAGAATTTTTTTAAATTAAAAGAGCCTAAAATAAAGAGTTATAGCATCAATGAAGCAGGTAGCAGTTTCGAAATGACATTTTTGGTTATCGAGTTCCTTCCCTAAAGATTTTGTTAGAAAACCACCGAACTTCACCAAAGATATAAGGTTGGACCTTAGGAGGTTGATGCTAGGAATGCGGCAACTTTCCGCCCATCAAATTGACAGGTCTGTGGAAAATCCGCTTTTTGAGAAAGTTTTAAGAAAGAGGTGAAAAAAGGATCCAAAATCGCGAAAGGTGCACTGTTTTATGATTTCATCTTGTTTAGGACAAGGGTATTCTAAAACCAAGTTTGCGGATGTCCCTCTCCTGTGCTTCGTCCTCCATTTTGAAAAAAACAGTCCAAATTTGGCACTTTTCAGTTTTTGATCTCTAGCGCAAAAACAATGCATTTTGGCGACTTAACCACGAAGTAAAAAAGAAAGATTGTTAAATTTTGCGTCAAATAAGCTTTCAAAAGCCAAAATCGGTCGCGCCGTTCGGGAGATATCGATGTTCAAAAATGACCCTTTTTTTAGGGCAGGTGTTTGATAAAATTGCTCTTTACTATACATTTATTGCCCTCACGTGAGAACGGATGGCCCTAGACAGTCGGTATTAGTTTCGTTTTAAAGGTAATAAACTAAGGAACATTAAAAAAACAATAAAAAAAACCCCGCTTCATCTTTAATGGTTCAGAAATGGTTACGGATTAATGGTCATTACAACCAACTTTGCTAAAAAACTGGAAGGAATTCGACGGTACCTTTTGTGTTCTTTAGCATTTAGCCATTCATAATGGTTATTTAACGAGGTGAATTTCATTGTTGCTAATTAATTGCGATTTTCTCAAATTACTATTACGATTCTCACAGAATCCTTTTTCTCACGCGTAATATAAATTTTATTTTTATCTTTTAACCTATATTTGTGGGTTGCGTAATTTATTTTGAAGTTTGAAAAACGGCTCTTTTGTATTAATTATGGCAAAGTGGGATTGCGACATTTTCGTTATCTTTCGATCGGCTAACCTTGGTTGAGCAATTTGTTTGTTGTACCTGAATAGCATGTTGTTGATCCAGAAGTCACCGTGGCAGATCACAGATAGAGGTTCGGACGGCTGGACTATGGATATGAGTCTTTGGAATGCTGAGCCTTTGAGGATCATCATGCGATGGACAGCTTCTGCTATGGCGACGTCTGCTATCCCTTTGTACACTTCAAGACTCATAAGGGCCATATTAAGCGCGTTTTCGAAAGAAGCCCCAAAAACTGCTGAAGCTTCCGGAACGAAAATCAACTCCTCGATTTCGGATCTCGTCTTTTCAAAAGCGTTTCGGTTCAAATGCTTCATCGCCAACGACGTCCCGTGAAATCTCCCGAGCTCCTAAAATTTTGAAAGTTTTAAGGCTTCATTAATTGCGAAAAAAGCGTTTTCTTTCAAAATAGTAAATTATCAATTGCAAAAAAACAACAAAAGGGTAATTTAGATTTTAATCTGACTATTTCATCACACACGCATCAAAAAGATTAAATTATTAAAAAACATCCACCGAAAATCTTCTTTTATATTTTTTTAATAACAAGTATCGTTTTGTGACTTTAATTATCGATGAGCAAACTTTTGAAAAGAGAATGGGACCTTACAAATACCCCCACCTCGTAAAAACCCTTCTAGAATAGCCAGAAAAAGTTATGATAACACTTTTCCTCGCCCAGAGGGGGTTGATTGGTTTAGTCTGTAGCCCTGGAAAGAAGAAGAACATAGTAACAGTGGAAAACCAATTTTTGAAGTTCTATATCTCTGGTCCCTGTGAACCGATCGACTTGAAATTTTTACGGCTTCTCATGATCGTAATAGAGAAGGTCTATGTAAAATTTAAAGTAAATCGGTTCTTAGGAAGCCGAGATCTGGAAGTTAGGGTTTTGCTTAGCGGGGCGGAACGCTACCACGCTCGTAGAATGTTGAGTCAGCATGAGAACCCGGAAAAAATTCTACTTTTCATTATTTTTAACATTTTATCCCCTTTTCTTTACATGCATCGCTAATTTGATGACCTGTGAACCCTATAAGCCGTAAAAATTTTTTTGCCGTAATAGTCGTGTTTAGGCGGTTTAATTTCCACATTTTTATAGTTTATTCGAAAAGTCGATTAAGTTCCGGAAAAAGGTAAAGGACAAGCGCGTGCCTTAAAAAACCTCGATGAAAGCTCACAGATGAACTTTTGATTTATCGAGTGTTTTTTCGTCTTAAATTATCGTTTTAATCGAAACGAATTATCATTATTTACGACCTTCATTGCATGATCTTCCTTATTGTTGGTTTCATCAAAATTGAATTAAGCGGATTTCGTTAATTATAAATATTTTCGTGATGTCCTGATCAAGAATAAAGCCGTAAGGCCGGCCTCAATAGCCTGCTTTCATCCGGAAATCTGCTCAGAGTAGTAAAAATGGGGTGGTTTTCACGATTCCAACAATTTCACAAGCAACTTTTTGTGGTTAACTTTTATGTAGTAATGATAATTTGTAAAATCTGCAATCACGTTTTCACGTCGTTTTATTAAAAATTTGACCTCATGAGTTAATGGGAGGGTTATTAGATATTTGGAAATCCGTCACCCTAACGGTTCCCCATTTTATGATAATATTGTCGAAATGTGATCAAACGTCTAATTATCGTGAACAATTACTAGCGTTTAAAGCGTGTTATTTAACGGGATGGTTATTATTTTTCAAAGGCGATAGGGACTAAAGGGACTCATTCATGTTGGAAAAGAGGCGCGAGTCGTGGGCTCACGTTTGAAATTATGCAATCCCTATACGCGTAGTGTACCACAATCACACCTTCGGCTCTCTTCCTAATCCTCTTCTTTTTTTTGCGCGTCTTTCGCAACCGTTTAATAATCATCAACATGTTTACATAACGTTCCAAACAAGGGGTTGCGTGCAAACCGACCCTCTTTATGAACAAAAATATTGTTCGCGATCATAAATCAAAGCCAATGAATAAACCAGGAGTATTTCCAGCACCTGGACATCTGAATCAAGATAGTGAAGGTGCAAATTAGTCATACAACCAGGAAAACCTGTACATCATAATCGGTTTACCAAAAACGACTAAGGACGAATTTTAGGAATTTAGTTTTTTTCGAAGGCCATTTTCAACAATTGGATGATAAAACACAATTTACGCTAGACGTTACTAAAATCTGGTCAAAATTGGCCTAAAAATTCAATTTTTTGTAGACTCTACTTATAGGAGCAAATGCTAAAAAGCCCTCGCTGATGAAAAGAAGGTGCCTGCAAAATTTCAAGTCGATTGGTCAAGTTGGTGAGGCTGCAGCCCTGGCTAACTGAAGAAGAACATGGGATCAGTGAAAAGATCCCTGTGAACTGATCGACTTGAAATTTTTAGGGCTTCCTATTGTCTTATTCGAGAAGAGTTGTACTTAAATTGGTCCAGAGGGAGCCAATACCCGATAAACGAGTTTCGTCACGTCCAGTAAAGATCAATCAGTAACCACTGGCACTGTCCATTAAAAAGGGATGGCGGGGCGGATATCAGCCTATATACAGCCATCTACTACTACAGAATGCTTACCTTAAGAGCAAGAACGGAATGTTCGAAATCGAGCCCTTTCAGTCTATCGGCCATGCGGAAACCGAAAGGCTGAAGATCCTCCAAAATGATCAGCTGCGTCGTCGCATAAAGGCAAGAAGGATACGGAAGTTCGCTTTTCGAGTATTCCCTCAAAGACGGTAGGACCTGCTTGTAGGCAGCGGCCTCATTTCGAAACGCCGGGTCGCATCTGTAACAAAGCCCATACAATCACATAAATTCGTCATAAACTTTCCTAACTCGAACTTCATTTTGCAATTATTTAACGCAACAGGACTTTTATTTAATAACGTTCACCGTGTCGTAACTTAATAAATTAACTTATACATCGAATCACGAATTTAACGTACATCATAATGTCGCAAATATCTCACGACTTAAAATTAGTCCTTATTCTTGTTTTTGTACGTATTGTCCGATTTTATAACGAGATTGAAGGAAGTGACCTCTGTCACCGGTCCCTTAACGAATCCTCGAGAGTTTTTCCAGTCAAAGAGAGGAAAAACGTGATGTCTATTCATGCCCGTGGATTAAATTGCGCAATCGCCGACGCTTTTATTGGGTCCCCAAGTCAATCGCATCTAAAAAATCCCTCACGGAACTACCCTTTTCGAAAAGTGAAATCCCAAGCCGATCATTTCTGACGATCAATTCTCATTAAACCCTAAAATTCAACTAAACTAGCAAATTCAAGATGCGTTTTTCATGATTTTGTCAGCGTTCCGCCCCCCTAAAATAGATATTTTGGTAGAAAACCACCGATATTCACTTTTGCACCACATACAGGGGCCATAGGAGGCCCAGACCATACCAGACCAGAACTTTTGAACTATTTTAAGCTTTAAATAAAGATGACTCACCTAAAAGCTTGACGTCTTGCGATACTGGCTGGCTGTCTTTTTAACAAAACAAGCTTCCGGAATGTTCTATCTATAAAATTAGACGTTTAAAGTCAATAGACGTCAAATTTAACGAAAATTGCGATATTGTTTAATTACAAAAAATGTCCTTGTGAGTAAATGTGTTTAATGAGTTGAAAGTATTTTAATGTCCTTCACCGAAAAACGTCGACTCCCCGAAAAAAAGTGAATCCTTGACTATTTTGTGTTTGTTTAGCAGTTTGAATTACTTGATTTAGTCCTTCCAGTGACTAGGACTCGTGTGACCGCCGACATGTAGTTGTCCCCTTGGCTGCATCCAGGAGTCGCTTCAACTTTGATCACTTCTAAGGCTGGGTCGCACTCGGAATTCCGCAGGACAGACTGAAGAAAGTCCTGCTCCGTTTCCAACATCGTTATTATCGGTTCCTCCAGCATTCTGCAAAAACAAACTTTATTTTAGAACTTACTATTTAATTAAATAAAATAAAAGATTGTAGTTTTATCAATTTAGGTACCTAATAGAAAATCAAAATTCTAGCTAAAAAAGTAGAAAAGGAGGACCTATTTTAAGTAAAATAATTAGTCGTTAAGTACAGAAAACATGCCACTTTGGAAGAACTAATAATCCGATGGAGTCCATTTTAAGTTCGTTTTAGTCTAAAGTTAAAAAAAAACCATTCTATTTGGCGTGTTTTAATTAAAATTTAACTTTTTCAAAAAGAAAGTTATTTTATTAGCCGATAGTTTATGTATATTTGTTGGTAAAAGTGCAATACTAGAGTGCTACCATTCCGATCTTCACCAAATTGTCACCATACACAAAGGCATTAGGAGGGCACTTTTTTCCCCCCGTTTTGGGATTCCACTTCCATAACTATCAGACCAGACCAGACCTTTAGCTTCATTTACGAATATGGAACACTGTTTGTGATTTTAAAAATTAAATTATTATAAAACCAGCGTGTTTACTATGATAAGTATTTTTCGCTATCGAATATGTCAAAGGGCGACTTTCATTGTTATTCTTTATTAGTTTATTACTATAAATAGAATAAAACAACAATAATTCCAATATAAAATAAAAAATAAATCGATCCCTTTGGGCCAGAAAACAGGAACGATTTTTTTCAAAATATTTCCGGAAAAATTAAAAATAACCCACTTAGCAGACCGCTGAGTCTAACACGCCCTAAGTAAACAATCGAATTCTTATTTGCAAAAAATATTAAATGACAAGATAAGCGGATTTTAACCGCTCTTTTGTTTTAACATTCGAGATGTTCAGCGATTCAAATTCCGGGCTAGACATTGTCTTGTCGTTGTTTTTCAATAGTTTTGTTTTGCAATTTTCTTTTTCGTCTATTCATTTCCCAAGTTGTTTTTAAAATCAACCATTTAGCGTCTAGACTCATTCGAGACTTCCTTGTTATTCATTAATCATAATACATTAAAAAAAATGTTTAATTAAACAATTCTAGCTAGAGTTATCGCGTCTGGTCATATATATATCCAGGATTGGAATAACGTTTTTTTCGTGATCTCCTGATCGTCCTGATCACGAATATACAAGTCTCTAAGCCCGACCTCAATAGCCTCCATTATTCCGGAAATCCGAAAGGGAAAACTTCCCACAAGCAAATTAATAAAATGGTAGTTGGGACTTAATAAAATAATACTCTATAGAGCTCATCTCCTACTCTTCACCCCCATCCAATAAAAATAATTGTTGATTTAAATGTATTTATTTTACGTCTATTTTCAGATTTTCCAAACGCCCATTTTGACTGGGATGAAATAGAGAGTCCTTGGATTAAGTCGCAATTAAGTTTGAGAGCCTAGATTCATTTATAATTATTAAAAAACAGTTGTAAATAATGAAACGAAGCCATTTCAATGATTAAAAATTTAACGTTGGATGCTAGTAGAAAAAGCTTGATTCCCATGAATAAAATAAATTCTTGTTTCCTTTTCACCCTTAAAAAACGTTTTTTCACTCTTCATGAATAATTGAACTCGTACGTACCTATATTGTTTGGAAAAAAATTCGATTGGAGAGTTTCCCGGTTTTTAAAATAGCTTCTCGGTCACTGAAGCGCTTCTGGCTGCACTTTACCTATTGAGCCTTTTAAATAAAATTTATTTGTTTTTTTCCACGCATGCTCGATGATAATTTCGTTATCTCTGAGTGGTCAAGTTGGACGATAGTAAGGTGGAAAAATCGTAAATCAAATAAATCATTTTGGCAACCACTTACCTTTTCGTGGTCCACTGTACGGCCGAGCAATCGAACTGTATCAGTCAAGAGTGAAATCTGTGGCCATGACCCATATGGGCTAGTGGGGTTCCCCACCACTGTCATCAAATTGCAATTGTGCAATTTTTTTGTTATTTTTAAAGTGTCTAATGTCCTTTGATTATATTCAATGAATACCTACTCGTACAATATTTTTTCGAAATTTAAAAGTTCAAAGACCTGTCCCACATGTTAATCCTACTTTAGAAAATCCTCTTCAAGATATAAATCAAAATTTTTTTATCGGTCATTTATGAGTAAAAACAATTGAGAAAACAACGACCTCAGATTCGCAGAGAAACTGAACTTCGGCCAACCCGGAGGGATCTCGCGCCTGGATTCTACAACCTTTTCGATCTTTCCTGCCTATCCACCTTTTTTTTTTAATTTTTAATTTTGATTTAACTAAAAGGAAAAAAAAATTAAAATTTTGAGAAATTTTATTGTATAAATTCACAAAAACTTACTTTTTATTACAGTAGTAGTGCCACAATCCAAGATCTATTCCAAACTGACTGTTTTTATATTGGCACAGTATGCAGGAGGTCGATGACCTCTCGAAAATTATCAAAATAAAGATTAAAAATGTTTGAGTTTCCGTTTACCTAAAAACGGGCATTCTAAATGACGTCCTGGTTATGTAAAAAAAATTATATTTTTTTTTTCTGTTTCTCGATCAAAGCGAAGATGAGACTAAAATGATGTCGGTTATTGAATGGCCTTTTGACCCAATCCCCCTCTTCACGATGAAAACCGCGAAGGCGAAGTTTCGCAAGTTATTTTCATTAATTTGATTTCCCGAGGGGACGATTTGAATTTTAGTTTACGTTCCGGGAATCTCGTTATTAGCATTATAGATTTGAATTCAAAGAATAATAGGTTTCAAGGATAGCATCTTTTCTCCATTATGTAAATAAAATTGGCGCTTTGTTTAATTACATAGGTTGGAGTACATGAAAAGCAAGATCCAAATACATATGATGAATATTGATGTAAAAAAAAATGACCGTCCAAAAGCTACTTTGGAGGGTATTCAGAGGCTGGCGATCATTATATTAGTCAGGTTAGGTGGCGATATCAGGCGATCATGATAAAAGGTTTGATTTGGTTATTCAGGGTGATATTGAGAGTATCGTGGTGGTCTCTATAGTGGTATTCAGGATATTCATGTATATTCTGAATACATGAATACATAGTGGTATTCAGAATATTCAGTAGTGGTAGTGTGGATATTCAAAATATTCAGATAGTGGTGATCTGGGTATTCAGAAGGTTGTTATTCTGGTATTCAGAGGGTGGCCATCAGGTTCAGAGGATGTCAATCATTGTATTCTGGGGGTGGCGAGCAGGGTATTCTGGGCGATATTCAGAGTATCGTAGTGCGACTGTCGTGATTTTTTCTTAAGCCGCATCCACACTATGCCGGGCGGCCTAGTGCGGCCTAGGCCGCTTGGTACAACCCGCGTTAGTGTGGATGCCCGGGCGGGCTAAAAAAGCCGGGCCGAGCCGAGCCGAATCGAACCCGCAGAAAGTCGGTCCGATCAAAGGAGGCCGCGCGGCCTAGGAGCAATGGGGACGTGCCGCGCGGCTTTGCCGCCCGTTCATCTGAATGAACCATACAGCAGCAAGTGTTCACTACAGCCATAGCTGCTAGAGCAACGTCATCGTCAGTAACCATTTCTGCGAGTTTCTATACAAGTTTCGAAACTTGCTTCCCGGCTTCGAGTGGCGGCCCGGCTTTGCTGTGTGGACACGAGGCCGCGTCAAGCTCCAACCCGCCCGGCTTGAGCCGAGCGGCCTGGCCGATCGGCCTCACCCGGCATAGTGTGGATGCGGCTTTAGACTTGGATGTTCAATTTTTTCAATTATTTTGTAAATCCAAGTTTACCATTTTGTCCTATGAACCGAAAACATAAACCGTTTTTTCCAAATAAAACAATTCAAATAAAATGGATTAAACCAATTTATTCCCAAGTATGTAGGTAAAATATCTCCATTCTGGTGCAATAACCTCATGAGTGCAAAAATTGTAATTTTACAAGAGAGCAAAAAAACAAATTTGTCATCAAATCGACTGGGGCACTTAAACTTTTTAGATCGTCACAATAATTATTGACAATTGTGGTGCCAAAGAACGTTAAAGTGTCTAAAAATGGCAAATGTACAAGTTAAGGATTTGGCAAAATTTATTCAAGAATAAAATAAAAGTTTTATAAAAATAATAATATTTCACCAATATGATTTTCAGGTGGGAGATGTTATAAAAAATCTTTTAGCCGTTATGTTTCTAAATTCGCTGAAAATGCGAGTTGCCATAGAGTAAGAAATCCGGAGAGCACGACATGCGAGATCAAAACTTTAAAAACGTTGATTCGTGAAGCGTCATCGAGGTAAGCTTTGAAAGTGGCCGTCGCTGTCAAATTGATGGCAAAAATAATCGAGAAAACCGTCCCTCTCAACTTTTCCGGCGCCCTTAAGAAGACAATAGTGTAAAAACACGCTGAAGTGATGACATTCGCTAAACTCAAAAAGATCAACTGGAACAGCAGAAAGTGAAACCTGAGCGTTTTCGGGCCTCCGACCGTCGTAAGCAATCCAACATGGCTAGACGAATTCATCGCCAAAAAATACGAATACAAAGTAAGCCCGTTGATTTCTACCTTTCCCAGCGTTGTATTTGTCTTGTTAAAGAAAACCAACCTCACTAAATATTTGTCAGGGATAAAAAGGATCGGTTTTCCTCGAGCTTCGCTTTGTAACGTAATAGACCTTATTCTGAATACATCTTCAAATACTAAATTGAAAGAAGTTAAATTTGTCACCAAAAAAACTGAACTCGAGACACGATCGGTGATGTTATCTAGTGTAGGGTCGGTTATTGAATTTCGGTTGATGCCATTTTTCGTAATTATATAGCTTACGGTTTGCTTTTCAGTGATTTCGAGTTCGATCGCATCCTTTCCATTGACTTCTGCAATTTTGATGTCTCGATCTAGCGGTATCTCTTCAAAAAGTGTGCTTTCGAAAGGTTCTATTTGATGAGTTCTGCTTTCCCATGATGTCCTCACATTGTAGGGGACATCCAAGCTGTTGTAGAGGCGGATGCTCCCGTATCCGATTTGTGGAAAATTGACGATCGAGCTTTCCAAATTGAGTTGAGTCAAAAGGGTCGAAAAGGTGGCGAAAAGAAGAAAAAGGTATCCTATGAAGACGTAATGCCAGTCTCGGACGTTCACGTTCGTCATAAGAGGATGAAGGAGGAAATAAAAAATCGGGAATAAAATGGCGTCGAAATAAAAATTGTACTCGGCCAATATGTCGATTTCGTTCTCGGGCTGAACGACGAAATTGACTTGATATTCCGTGATGGTCAATATTGTGAAAATTAACAACGTGAACAAAAATGGCGTCAAAATCAAGACGAGGCAGGACAAAAACTTTTCTGTTTGGTCAACAGCGTATTCTGAACTGTGCGCATGAAACAAATCGTAGCAAAGACGCCTTTCAACAGTCAAATCTTGCTCCTTTTCTTCTTCCTTCTTTTTTTTCTTTTCGACTTTTGTTTTGAGTCTAAATATAGAACTGAATTGGGTCATAATAGAAGAGTGAGATTTTACAGGTTGGACCACGTCGATTTCAACGGATGGCTTCTTTTCGATGCTTTTTCGATTTCTTTTCGGACTCGAGACAGCATGATAGCCCCAAAATTGGGTCAGCGTGAACGGCCTTAGGTTCTCCCCATAAGAAATGCTCTTAAACTGAACCAAAGATTTGAAACGAACATGTTTCTTCTGTTTGCTTTCTTCTTCCGCTTGCTTCAAAACTGAACGGATATTGTCTCCTGAAAGGCTCACCGATCTCTTCGGCACTCGACGAATCCTGTTAACGATCGACTCTGCCATGCATTTCAAGCATTTTTCCCATGCTAGGAAATAAGTTGGCTCCGTATACAACTTATGAATGATCGCTAAGAAATAAAGGAAGCAAAGAACAACCAATGCAGAAGCAACCGTCGACAAAACGTCGTCATAATTGATCAATCTGATACCAACGACGTCAGCAAGAGGGACGACATTGTACGTCCAAACTCGAAGCATCGTCAACCAAAAAAGATATCTTCGGACGCTCGCTATTCTCGTCGTGACACCAACTTGCTCCAAAAGAATAGCATTTCTTACACCCGCGGTCGTCAAATAAGCCATCATGAAAAGAACGCTAATGTCGAATCCTCCATAACTTGGCCTATTCAAGGAAAAAGCGTATTTCGAAACTACAGGCACCAAACAAGACAAAATCGCAAAGAGCATTCCCAACAAGGCGACATACCATTTGCCAACGATGCTGTCCGAAAACCATCCAAAAAAGACACAAATTGAAGAAACCACCAATAAATACTTCGGTTCGACTTCCAGGTTAAATGGATTTCCGAATTTCATCGTAAGCTCATATCCGAAATCGATTTTCGTCATCACTCTCGTATAATGGACCGCAAAAGCGAATAAAGTTTCGCAGACTAAAAACGCTCTCTCATCAACGCACTCGATTTTCGGCATTGTCGTGTTTCTTAATTTACAAAATATAATGACCAAACACCTGAAAAAATATTTATGATCCACAACTGTTTGTGGAAATTTTTTTCATTTTCTGTAATCAAAAGCGCAGCGTAAACATTTAAATTATATCGATAACCCACATTCGGGTATCTCCTGATAGTATCGGGAGAAAAAAGTAGGATTAAGGCATAAAAAAGCGATAAAATTAGATTTTTGCGTGTTGGTAGATTCATTGAAGATTTGACGTCGTTATCGAAAGGGTCACTAATCGGATTTCTGTGGTGTTTAAGTGCAAAAGAATAAAATTAATCTTTTTCGGTTTGACGTAAAGGACGAGGTTATTGAACTTTTAAAAATATAAACATGAAAAAGAGATTTTTTAATTCTTTCGCTGGTAATCCGATAATAAGGGAAGGAACGGTTCTTTTTTGTTCGTTTATCTCAGTGGAAGGATCCGAATCGGTTCCCAAACTTATTGGTTCCCACATCCCTAGGTACCATTTACATTAATTTTCGCTCCCATTTTACAGGCTTAGGACTGTCATTAGTCATTAGTATTCTAGGAACCAACCACGGAGATGTGAACCAAGGAATATGCAGAAAGTTGGATAACTCTGATTCCCCCATCCCCTCCACCCATGAGCAAAGTTCCTGACCAATATGCTGCCAATATGCTAGATTAGTCTATGGGATGTATATAGATATATATTTTTTTTCCTCTCGCAAGCAAAGCTCCTCATTAATATTAATTAATAATTACTTATACCATAAGTAAGTAGCCACAATGGGTTTGTCTATAAGCTGTCTATTACCTTCACTTTCAACTCAAAAACTCGGAACCGGTAAGGTATCATCCATCTCAACATATTGGACTTGGCTAACCGTTTTCGAGAAAACCAACTTTTTATAGAAAAAGGACAATTCTTTCAAACAAATTAAAATTATCAATATTTTTATTATTAAAAAAGTACAAAAAAATATAGCTAAAAGTGAAAATATTGTAAAAAGGGAGAAATGTAGGCACAATTGTTATGCTAAAATTGAATCCTTTCAAGCGTTGACGGTTTAGTAAGTCTATTCGCTTGAAGGAGTCGAATGAAAGGAAAAGTTGTCAAATGAGTCAGAAGATAGCGTTAGGTGTAAGTAATACCACAGGTCGAATTGATTAATTCCAGATTATGATTTATGGCTTTATGGGACTAAGTTTGCGGTGTCTCTGGAACCTGCCCTGAAACAGCAGTTACTCCAGAAACTGGTAAGTTTCCATCAATTGGTGATGAATTAGCTATTTCGGTGGCCATGTTGGCATCAGTTCCGATTCTTTGATTTGGGACATATCCGGATGGTCCGCCAAGACCGCTCGATTGATCCGATTCGAATGATCTGATTCCTCCATTTCCATTCCCTAAAATTCCGCCCACATTGCCTAACGCATAGCCTAAACCGGGATTAAAATATTGGCCGTTGGGATAGTATTGGTTATTCGCACTCCCATATGCTCCTCTATTTCCATTTCCTAAAATTCCGCCCACGTTTCTTAAAACATTAGATGCTAGTCCGCCAACACCTATGGCACCTCCATTTCCATTTCCTGAAATTCCACCCACTTCGCCTGTTTGATTAGATAGACCTATGGAACCTAAATAAGCTTCATTGGGATAGTATTGGTTATTCGCACTCCCATATGCTCCTCTATGTCCATTTCCCAAAATTCCGCCCAAATCGCCTAATAGACCGGATACTAGTCCGCCAACACCTGTGGCACCTCCATTTCCATTTCCTAAAATTCCTCCCACATTGCCTAACGCATTTGACAGGGTGCCTCCTAAACCGGGATTAGTATATTGGCCATTTACACTCCCTGTCCCTATATTTCCATTTCCCAAAATTCCGCCCACATCGCCTAATAGACCAGATACTAGTCCGCCAACTCCTGTGGCACCTCCATTTCCATTTCCTGAAATTCCGCCCACATTGCCAAATGGATTAGATGATAGTCCACCAATTCCTGTGGCAACTCCATTAACTCCATTGGGATGGTATTGGCTTCCCGCACTCCATGTTCCTCGATTTCCATTTCCTAAAATTCCGCCCACGTTTCCTAAAAGATTAGATGCTAGTCCGCCAACACCTGTGGCACCTCCATTTCCATTCCCTAAAATTCCTCCCACATTGCCTAACGCATTTGATAGGGTGCCTCCTAAACCGTGGTTACCATATTGGCCATTCACACTTCCTGTCCCTATATTTCCATTTCCTAAAATTCCGCCCACATCGCCTAATAGACCGGATACTAGCCCGCCAACTCCTGTGGCACCTCCATTTCCATTTCCTGCAATTCCGCCCACATTGCCAAATGGATTTGATGATAGTCCACCAATACCTGTGCCAACCGCATTAACTCCATTGGGATAGTATTGGTTATTCGCAACCCCATATGCTCCTCTATTTCCATTTCCCAAAATTCCGCCCACATCGCCTAATAGATCAGATACTAGTCCGCCAACACCTGTGGCACCTCCATTTCCATTCCCTAAAATTCCTCCCACATTGCCTAACGCATTTGATAGGGTGCCTCCTAAACCGGGGTTACCATATTGGCCATTCACACTTCCTGTCCCTATATTTCCATTTCCTAAAATTCCGCCCACATCGCCTAATAGACCAGATACTAGTCCGCCAACTCCTGTGGCACCTCTATTTCCATTTCCTGAAATTCCTCCAACATTGCCAAATGGATTAGATGATAGTCCACCAATTCCCGTGGCAACTCCATTAACTCCATTGGGATGGTATTGGCTTCCCGCACTCCATGTTCCTCGATTTCCATTTCCTAAAATTCCGCCCACGTTTCCTAAAAGATTAGATGCTAGTCCGCCAACACCTGTGGCACCTCCATTTCCATTTCCCAAAATTCCGCCCACATCGCCTAACACGTTTGACAGGGTACCCCCTAAACCGGGATTACTATAATGGCCATTCACGATCCCATATCTCCCTCTATTTCCATTTCCTAAAATTCCACCCACACCACCCAATAAGTTAGACACTAGACCGCCAACACCTGTGGCACCTACACTAGCTCCATTGGGATAGTTACTCGCACTCCCATAATATGGCCCTAGTCTTTGAAAATTTCCATTTTGAATAAATGCTGCCTCGTTTCTTCTGCTCTCGACTTGTTGGCTCGCACCAATCCTTCCATTAGCAACTCCTTCACTAATTCCATTCATCCCTGAATATCCTTGCCTACTGGCTGAATTGTCCACAATCCCGTAGTCATTCCTCCCACGTTGCAGCACCGAATCTCCCGTCAACATCCTTCCATACTCATTCCATCGATCAGAAATCAATGATTTCGGAACACAAAGCCAAGGTGTCACCCTATCATTCTCTTTCGTAAACGCCATCTAGCAACATAAAAAAAATCTTTTAAAAACTCTTCCAAATATTCCATCTTATTTTGCGTCACGTCAATTTTCCGCACGTGCCTTTTATAGAGGAATTCGTGACCATGCTTTTGGACGCAACTTTTTTTTTCGGAAGACCAACAATAAAAATCTATTTGCTTTTAAACTTTCAAACGTCTTTTAAATTTTTCATAACGGTTGACCTTTCAGATAACTTTTGGACGGTCAATAAAATTTATAGGCTGTAATATATGGCAAAAGAAGAAAAAATATAATAAAAACGTGCAGAAGCCGTGTGAACTTCAAGGTAAACATCGGTTCAATCTATTTTATTTCTTAATTTTTTTCTCCTTCTTTCTCTTTTCATTATGAAACTGATATAAAAAGTCG
This sequence comes from Orius laevigatus, assembly GCA_018703685.1. Taxonomy (NCBI): domain Eukaryota; kingdom Metazoa; phylum Arthropoda; class Insecta; order Hemiptera; family Anthocoridae; genus Orius; species Orius laevigatus. The sequence goes on along the minus strand of JAGWEN010000097.1, from coordinate 67,262 downwards.
CTTTGAATATGATTACCTGTCTTCTGATGCTTGGCATAATTTTTTGAGTACACGTTAATTCTAATTAAACGCATAACTACTTTCTACACCAGTCCAATTTTAAATTCAATATTTAAAAAAATTTACAAGTTAGTTTGTTATTTGGAAGGAAAACAATTGCTAAAGACAGTTAACATTTATTTATTTAGGTTAGTAAGCATAATTCACAGTTAATTGAATTTTTGAAAATATTTTCATTATAAAAACCATTGTTAAAATTTTTGGCACCATTTCCGTTATTTCTGAGTTTTTAATCAGGATTAGGTTAATTTTGTTTTTTTGGGAGTTATTCCATGTCAGCAGATGTTGTCATTGATCATTGTTATTGTGTACAAAGGAGTCACCTAAGGAAAAAAAAATATTGTTAGTAGGTTAATAGGTTTTTTTTAAATTTTTTGGAAATATTAGATAAACGGTATTCTGTAGGTCCAGTAGGCACGGAGTCTACTATCTCGCCGTAGGCCGATTTACTAGAAAATTTATCTTCTCTAATACGATAGTAGGAATTCCTGAAAATTTCAAGTCGATCGGTCCACAGGGAGCCAGATACCCGAAAAAGGTACGTTCTCAAGTTGGACTCTATGTAGGAGGTATAAAAAAAAATTTAATTGAAACGCAACTGACATTATAAAGTCATGACGTGGAAAATAAACCTATTCGACCTTGAAGGTTTGAATCGAGATAAGGGAATTTAAAACGTTCTCGTTTTCTAAGTGGACGCTCGAGAGAGAAAGGGCCGCATTATGATGTACGTGGATTGTTTAAACACGACTTCATAAGGAGAATGAAAAAAAGATGATAAAAGTACCTGGCATGAAGGTCCGAGGTTGAAACTACTTCCAGGGATTACGCTGCACTTCACGTCCGAAAGGGATGGAACCGAATCGAAGACTTGATTCAGAAAAGTGTTGATTGATCCCGGTACTGAAATTCAAAAACAGTGAAATGTAATAAACGTTGCAGTAACCAGTAACTGCGCAAGATAGAGCAATGAAACCTAATCTAGTTAAAAGGGCCTCCCTTGTCCGAAAAGATCAAAAACTATGCTAAAAAAGGGCCCCTAGTACCAAAAAAGATAAAAAATCGAGCCAGAAAGGCGTTGTCATAAAGGAATACATAGTAAGTATCTAGTTAAAAGGGCCCCTAGTGCCTAAAAAGGAACAAAAATCTAGCTAAAAAGGGCCTTATTATCATACAGGAATCTTAATAGAGCCCCTAGTGGCTAAAAGGGATCAAAAAACAAGCTAAAAAGTGCCCTATTTGTAAAGTAATAGTAGGTAACTAATTAAAAGGGCCCCTAGTGTCTAAAAAGGACCAAAAACCAAGGTAATAGGGCCCTGTTTGTCATAAAGGATAGTACCTAGATAAAAGGGTCTTAGGGCCTAAAAAGGATCAACAACCTAGCCAAAAAGGGCCCTATTTGTCATAAAGGAATAGTATCTAGTTACTTAAAAAGGGCCCATCGTGTCCCACAAAAAGGATAAAAATCGGGAGGACCGGCCCTCCAACATCCCGTTAGAGCGGCCCTTCCGGACTGCCTATCCGACCCTGCTAGAAATGAAGAACTTACTGGATGGTTGATTTAAAGTTGGTTGCGGTATTTGACATTGAGGAAAAGTCGGCGACAACTGAGGAAAGTTTAAACCGTTTTGAGCAGCCAATGGTGACGATAACGGGCTATATAACGACGAAGGTCCAGTTGAAGGAGTTGGGTAAAATGTGGGAACCTGCTGATTCTGAGTTGATAAAGGATAGCAGACAAATTTTGGAGAGGTCGTCGCTTGATTCGAATTGAGCGGATAGCAGACCATAGGTGCCTGGCCACCGATCGGATAGATGGGCGTTTGTCCTAAATTCGGCTGACAAATCGATCTAGCGACCCTTCCGTTGTCCACGTAACTAGAATAGCTTTGGGCGTTTGGGTAAAAAGGGGTGTTCACTGAGGTTGGGTCCAAATTTCCGTTCGGGTAGACACAACGCTGGTTCAGATTACTTATGCAGTCTTGAAGTTCCTGCTCTCCTTTCATCAAACCGTCTTCGGGAGCCGCCCCATCAGGAACGTATGGTTGATCGATACCCTGCAAAGAATCAAATTAATTTTTTAGGTATTTTTTGTTTAAATAGTTGCCCTGCGTGGGAGGATGGCCATGGCCCAGATCACGCTTGTCTCAGAGATGCCCACTTCTTGTCTTTATTCGATCCCACAACCCCGTTGACCGCACAGAAACTCATAAAAACAACTTCGCGATTTATTTTATACGAGAAAATGTAAAAGTATTGTTTTGAAACGCTCGATTTTGACCTCGTTATATAAAAAATACTCGCAAAAAGTAGGTTTTTCAAACATTTTTTTTTTCTTTAGTCGGTAGATAAATTAATTTGTGAAATTAACTCAAAAATTAAAGCATTTTTGAAAACTTAAAAATGAATAAAAACTGAGCTTACCTGTGGCTTGGCCGAGGCTAGAGCTAAGAAGCCCAAGAGGACAAACATTTTAGTGTAATAAAATGCAATTTTCCTGGCAATTTATATTAAAATCTATTTCGGTAAACGTGATCTCGGTGACAATTCACTATCTCCTAATTTTTTTTTGTCAAAAAAAATATTTTAGCTCAGTATTTGAAAGATTTAACACAAAATAGGGCGTTCCAGATCTGATTTATCGCTTGGAGAAAGAAAAATGGAAATAAGAGAATTGTTTGTTAATTTAAAGCGTCTGAAGTTAACAAAATTGTATTTACTTCATTTCTGAACCAGGTAATAGTAGGTAATAGTACGTATCTACATAATAACTTTTCTCTTTGAGTGATGAGACAAGTGGTTTCCCAACATATTATGAACGTTCTTTACGGATAGTTTTGGAAACGCACAATTTTTCTTCAATTTGACGAATAAAAGCAAGCACTTAAAATTTCCAGTCGGTAGATAATAGGTCCTTGAAAATTTTAGATAAACCCTTAATGATCTCGAAATGAAGGCCGACGTCAAATTGAGCCCAAATAACTTTTATCCAAATGAGCCCAATGTGAAATGAGCCCACCCCTTTCATAAGCCCTCCGTGAGATATACCAATAGAGCCCACTGCATTTTTATCCAAAAGAGCCCACGAGTAGGCTTACCAAATGAGCCCATAGGTTATTTACCAGTTACCTATAAAAGTTCAAGATGTACATACCATGTTTCAAGATGAATAAAAAAAATGCCTAGAGAAAAGCCTTCACAAATCCTATCTTTTATATCCTGCACTTAGGCCCCTCAGGGGAGTCCTAGAACCGCTTAGGCGATTTCAACCGTCTTCTATTATGGTCCTCGGGCCATGGCCTTCGATCCTTCGATAACAATATTTCCGTCACCATTTCCAACATCTCTAACTTTTCGGTTTTGAGAAAATCACGGAATTCCATTTAGGCCCCTATGGGCCCCAGAACATCTTCCGCGAACATTCCCTTCACATTTTTCAACCATCTCAAACTATGGTTATTTATTATTTATCATCTTCCATGATAACCGCGTCGTTTATCGCGACACATTAAAATCCTATGTATTCAAATGCAAGACCGGAAGCGGGAACCTAGTGTGCAAGGGCCCTAAGGTTACAAGAAAATTACGAAATTCCATTTAGGCCCCTTAGCCTAGTCCCAGAACCGGTTTGGAGATTTGAACTGTTATTAACTATTCTCGGCTCATATGACCCTCCCGTCACGATTTTCAAGCCCTACGCCAAGTACCAGAACCGCTTTCTTGATTCAAGCCATTTTCAATAGGAACTGAACTTCTAGCTAACACAAAAGCCCAATACCAAGAAATCCTTCGATAACAAAGGTGAGCTCATTTCACATTTTCAAACATCTCATCTTATCAGTGCGGTTGGTGGAAAGGGCTCATTATCTGGACATCGGGTAATCCTCCTTCCTCTTGGGCTCTTTTGGTGTGGATTTGGGCTCAATTAGTCCCTGCCCGAAATGAGGGCTAATTTTTGGCAAAACGTTATGGTTCTGGTTCTTATAAAGTTCTTATAAAGGAAGACATATGCCTGGACTTTATACGTTTGGAGGAGTTTTTTTTTTGTCCTTTCATCGTTTAATTTTTGTTGATTATCTAAAACTAGTAGCTACTCACCTGTTTCATCTAGCTCTCGGAATAGTGAAATTTTTCTTTTCTTTAGTCTCATTTCAATCTTGGTTGAAACCATCCTAGATAGACCATCCTAGTCCTCGAAGTTACAAATTGGTTCGAGATAAGAACACCGGTGCCTGTCAGAGGGTTCAATAGTGTTGAAAGAAGTTGAAGGAGCTATCGGAGAAGTGCATTGCATGGTAGTTTTAACGTCAAAAGAAAAAAAGAAAAAAAAGAAAAAAAGAAAAAGAAAAAAAAAAAAGAAAAAAAGAAAAAAAGAAAAAAAAAGAAAAAAAAAAAAAAAAAAAAAAAAAAAAAAAAAAAAAAAAGAGCTACCCATCCATTATGGACATGTCCACCTAAATTATTGAAATACTAAATTAAATATTAGGTAAGTACCTTTATGTAGATGAGATTAAAAAAAAACCTTTTTCTTTTAAATCTCGAAACTTAGGTCTGAGTCAAGCATCGCTTTCATATCAATGAATCAGTGACCCTATAAGAATGTTGGGATTTTTAACGAGATAAACCAAAAACGAATGATTAAAAAAGTCTGGTCTGGCCTGGTCGTTAAGGAAGTAGAACCCTACCAGGTTTGCCAGATTGGGCCTTTAAAAAGTAGCCAAATTCGCAACAAAAAGTTACAGTCACAGGGCAGAGTTAGGCAAAATGTAATTACAATTACATTAAATGTAATTTACTAATTACAATTACTTTTGCCAATTACTGTAATTGTAATTATAATCGGCAATTACTTTTGAAAAAGTAATTGTAATTTTAAAAAATCGATTACAATTACTTTGAATTGTAATTGTTTCCATCGCAATTACAATTAAAGTAATTGTAATCTCACAATTCAATTACATTCTAATGTAATTGTAATTTAATTACTGCCCAACTCTGCCACAGGGTACCTAAATTAGGTAACATTTCAAATAGCAACTCCTGGGTTTATTCTTTTCGACTTTGCTGGGTTTCAACACCTTTCTTTGTTGGATATGAATTTAGAATTTAAAAAAATGTACTTAATTAATCAAAAACTTAAACCCAACCTAGTCTCCCAAGTACTTCAAAACAAGCCAAAACCCAAAAAAGTCTAGCAAAATGTCCAATTTTTATGGATTCTAATTTGAATAGTTTTTGCTTGACTTTGGCACCATTCTTTGCTGGATTGAGGCACTATTTGCAGAATTTTGTTGGTTTTGAATTTTCGACTTACATACTTTCCCCTGTGACTGTAACTTTTTGTTGCGAATTTAGCTACTTTTTAAAAGCCCAATCTGGCAAATCTGACATACTTTTTTTTATGAATTCAGAATCCAGCAAAAATGGTCTCGATCCATCCCCATATGGTGGTCCCCTAAAAATTTCATTGTGATCCAAAAGATCGTTTGTGTCAATAGCAGCGATAGGTTGGAGGTTCAAATCCTTCCTGAGGTCAAAGTGTTTGCCCTAATTAATTCAATAATCTTTTAAGAGGATTTCCGGAGGAAAGCAGGCTATCGAGGTTGGTCTTAAGGAGGCTGCAGGCTTAGATGATTACTTTAAATTCAGAATAAATAATTATTCATCCTTTAAAAATGATTCAGTTTATTATTTGCAGAAACAAACTCGAATTTACAAATTGTCTGATTCTGAAAGAATGGAAGGTTTAGTCAAAACATAATATCAAGGAAATTTCAATTTTATTATTTTTCCGAAACAAAAGGGTAGTTTATGTACAATAGGATACAAAAAATCTTTTGACTAAATCAATGGCAAAAACTTGAGGACTATAAATAAATTAAACCATAAAAACAAATTTTTATTTACAACGATAATAAAAAAAATGGAATTGTCACAAACCTTAATAAAAAAGATTATTTACAAAGTATCTCGCAAAAATCGAACGAGACTAGGATACACTTTGAAATGTCCGAAATGACTTGAATTTGAAATGTTTATCTTCGGCGGGCAAGTCCGGCGTTTTTGAGTACGGAGAATATCCTGGCCCTGGGAATCTTCTCAGTTTCGCGTTGAGTGACGATCATCTCGCCTGGTCCGAACCAGCTTTCCTTCGCCAGAGCTTCCGCGATTCTCGGGTTTTTGTAAAACGGGTTAAGAAGATGAGAAGGAAGCTGGGATTCCATCTGAGAGTTCAAAACGACTTCATGGTGAGCCAAATCTTGCGGCTGGTGATACGAAACCGCCTGCTGGATCGGCGGAGGCTGGATATATTGAGGCAAAAAGACCTGACCGTAAGCCACCGTCAGGCACACAGCCAAAAGTACAACTTCCCTGTACATTTTCACCTAAAACAAAAACTTCAAGTTAGTCACGATTAAGTCATAAAATTCAAGGTCATTTCGCCATAGTCACGAGTTTCAAATTTCCCATAAAAACAGGCAATTCATAAAATTAAATACCGAAAACTTTCGAAACCGAACAATAGGTGCTGATTCTACACAAAAAATGTCTCAATCTTTCTAAACATAGTCAAAAACAATAAAACTCAATTCGTAGAAACCTTTCAAAAGCTATAAAGAAGGTAATGAAACAAAAATTAGAAGCGATGTGAGTTGCCTCGCTTTAATTAGAAATACGATTTTGAAGGGAAATAAAGGAAAAGCGAGATATGCTAATTTGAAGTCCGGCCGGCGACGAATCGGAAAGCGGTTTGTGTACGAAATGAACGAGGTAGAAAGTGGTTGCGTAAGTTCTCGTGTCTGGAGATGGGTTTCGGTGTGTAATGGCGATCTTGAAGGACTGGACCGCGCTAAAGACTTGCCACGCTACTTTCTATACGCAGCCCCTCCTCACTTTACGCGAAAATCAATCCACGATATAGTCCAGATGATAATAGGTATTAAAATGTTGCAAAACGTGAAGTTTTTGGAAACCTGTTTTCGATGTTTACGGAAGAGTGGAATAATGATGGTGTAACTGGTCACTTGATTTTCATTCCTCACTTTGGTACTTACTTCGGGATGGTTTGAGTGGACACTGCTAAGGCGAAAAGAGAGTTCGATGCTTATATATGAGAGGGGGGGTCGGGCCTTGTTCCGGGGACCTTGTCTTAAACCGAGTCAAGGGCGGGACTTTCCGAAGAGACGTTGAGGAAGTACCCTTCCTTCCGGCCCTTATAGAATTGCACTCGTTTATATCGAATGATCAAACGCCTCGGGTACTTTCCAACCTTGTTTTCAGTCTAAAATTTCCTTTATTGCATTCACCGCATATACGAATTTGAGGAAAGATGTCGTGACTTTTGTCAGGGGGAGGATTCGTGTTGCGCGAGAAGGTCGATTGCGACATGATTTAAGCTTCCGCGTTCGACTAGGATGAACCAACGTCTTCCACTGATCGCCTCAAAAAATTCCATTCCGTAACCCAATTGGCTTACAAAAACTAATCGAAAAATGAAAAATGCGGTCAATTCTTAGCATTTGTGCGTTATGCCAAGGCGTAGGATGTAAGAATTGCCTGTAGAATAACCTGTTGAAATTTGCGCTCTAGTCTTTCAATCAACAATGACAATTCGCTGGTATTTAGAAATGAGCGCTTTTTCTTTGCAATTTATAGCTTCTTAAATTAATAGTGCAAGGTTCTACTTTTTATTGATTTATCAAGGAATGTTCGGAACTTTGTGGATTTTTTCTGGATGTTGTGGACAGCTGCGAAGTGAGAGGGGAGGCCTTGACCAAAAGCGTTAGTCAGGAGCACAGAAAGCGTGAGGCTGGTTAATGACTAAAATTTATTCTTGCCGACTCGGATAGGGGACATTTGCGTTAAAAAGCTGAATAATCTTGAACTAAGTTCAAGTTGAAATTGGAAGAAATCAGAAAAAAGTCTGGTCTGGTAGTGATAAAGAAGGAACCTCCAAAATTGGAACTTTATCAAAAAGTGGGTTCTAATCTTTGGCCATACCTCCTAAGGCCATACCCTGTATAATATGGTGAAAAGGTGAAGATCGGACAGTATAAATGTGCCGTTTTTGTCCAAAAACCCTTTAACTGTTCAAATTGGCAGCAACTCTATGGTAATTTTTGTTTTTTGGTGTGCTAAATCCAAATCAGATACCGATGAATAGCTAATCTGAAGAGGCTTACTAACATGACTCATCTATTCTGGTCGTGTAACCTCAGATCTTGACCAAACTTTTTTTGGTGGTTCTAGACCTTGTCCGAGGGTTTCTTAGGGCACTTTGGGCCCCATCGGGGGGTGTGCCATTGATCTTCTGTCTTGTCAGGTACGCACCTTCAACCAATGTCGTCATCTCCTCTCCAAAGCTATCGCTTCATCTCTCTTTATCCGAACGATTTTCAAAGCCGAATCTCATCCCTGAGGCCCTCTTTGCAATAACGTTTACTAGTAAATATTGATCTCATCATCTCTCAAATTAATTCACTTTACAAGACTTTTATCAAATATTTCCAAACGCGGGATTTAGACATTTTCGAATCCTCGACTTCGGACCTCTGACTCTTGACACCTTTGGTCCTGTAGCTCCTCCCATATCCACAAGCAACGTTTTTCTTGTAAAAATAAACCATAAATATGTCAAAATACGTAATTAAAATTACCAATAAATAAGGCAAACTAGAAACGTTACTCGATGCTAATAATCAGAAGTGTTGATTTTCTATCGCTATATTAATTGCCTCCTTGAAAATCTTCGAACGCATAATACGCAAGTGTACAAGGATTCAACAAATTGCTTCTTCGACATTTCTATTATAACAAGCCGAAGGTTACCGAGGTGATTCACCATCCGGAAGTACCTATTAAAACTCATCTATTCCGAATTAAATCACCGGCTATTATCTTTGACATTTAAAGAATAAATGAAAGTAAGTAATGATTTAAAGAAAGCCTAATAATAAATAAAAATAAGGGAATGTCTTCGAAAAAATTTAAAAAAAGCGTTTCTCCTTGATTCATCGGAGATTGTTCCGTTGGTTGTCAAATACTCTCGGAGAACGTTCACCTGTGCCCTTGACATACGAACGTTTTCATCGACGTGCTTTACGATTTTTAAGTTTTCTTCAAAAATCTATTCGAAATAGTTTACTATAAAATTCTGATGATTTTTTTTTAAATGTTGTATAATCCGTTATACAATGAGAGGTCTAATGCTCTGATTTTAAAGGCTGGGCAATATGGCCAAAAAAGTCTGGTCCGGTCATAAAACGTTTGGGACGTTAAAATTCTTTATATTTCTGTGAAGCCAAAATAAACTTGGTCTGGCAGTAATGGAAGTGGAATCCCAAAACGGGAACTTTCTTAAGAAGTAGGTTTTATTACAGACCTGTTCATTTGCTGGGCGGAACGCTCCATCCTATCCCCAACCTCCTAAGGCTCTACCCTGTATAAGCCGTGAATTTGGCGAAGATCTGAGGTTTTATAGCAAAATCTCCATTTTTGGGGGAGGCGGAACTCTGCCGCGTTCCTAGCCCAACCTCCTAATGCCCTATCCTGGTGCGAATTTGGACCTGTAGCACGCGAGTATGGCACTTTCACCAACAATAACTAATGATCTATTGAGAAATTCAAAATTTCCCTTTTACTTTTTCAAAATATGTTGCTACCAAAATCATACGCGAGGAAAAACAAATTTAATTCAAAAAAACAAAACATTAACATGATTTTTTGGTGATTTCTGATGCCTAGAGAATGAAGAGCGAACTCCTGATCGTGAACGGCGAATACTCTCGGGTAGTAGCGGGTACTCGTTTTATGATGAGTTTTTGATTTGGACTGACTTATCGGTGAGTGAATCCCCCAGAAAGACTTTCCGCAGAATAAAGGCGAGCCTGCGAGATTGAACGAAAACAAAGTGTGAACTATGCAGACTTTCGTCGATTTCAGACAGACGAAATAGCAGGTCGAGTTTTGATTCCTGACCACAGAAGCGCAGATGAGACCTTGCGAGTAGAACTTTTTCATGCATGGCTTTTCCATGAAGCAAAACAATCTTTTGCAGTCATGATCAACGAGGATTTTCAAAGAAATCGATTCCAACTTTGGCAAAGTCTTGTTTTTCTCTTCGTCATACAGTTTGCCGACTGTGAAGCAATCCTCAGACTTTCCAAGACTCTTCTTCACTTTGACCAACGTCTCTTTGTCTTCAGAATACGAAGTAACGCCGCTATTGATATTCGGAGTAGAGAAGAGCGATTTTCCCAATTTGATCGTCGCCAGGTCGTTTATCCATAAAAAAGTTATCGGCTGGAGTCTCAATTTAGAGTGAAATTTAAAAGAAGATGGCTTAAAAATTGAATCTGAATCCTTCCCATCTTTTAAAATATCGCTCACTATGAAAAAATCATCGACCGAAAGATGCTCTTCCACTTTAACTTTGTCTCCTGTCAGCAGGCACTGAGCAGAAGTAATGACAATAGTTTCTGAATAAACAGCACCAAAGCAAATGAGTTTTTTCGTGTCAGAAGAGAAAACGCTCACCGTAAACTTTCTGGCGAATTCAAGTTGCTCCTTGTCATTTGAATTGTTCGCTTTTGTGCAATTCGTAGGCTTTTGTTGTAACTCTAATTCACCGCTCGCTTGAAAAATTTGAAATAAAAGTATAAAACTGAATAGCATTTTGAATTTTTTTTATCATATGACACGAGTTGCAAGTTGGGTAGGGCCCGATATTGACCTGTTTGGAACTGTTCCGGGCAACCTTGTCTTACCTTGTATCACAGGAAATAGATCTCAAGGTTCAACTCCTCCTTTTACTCGTTTTCGGTTTCCCCTAGCTATGCATCTCGCATAACTTCCTAATTGCCATTATTAAAATCTTCATAAGAAAAAACTTAAATGATATAACACGTCATTGAGCTTGTTTGAAATGTCACCAGACCAGATTCTTCGTAAATCGAAATTTTTATCTAATCAACCTATTTTGGTTCATTTACCTACTTTTTACACTTTATCGTGCTATCTCAGTAGAAACTTTAAAAATTTTCATTATAAAAGCTTTCGCCCTATATCCTGGGAAAACTAGTGACGTCACTAAAGTACTAAGCTATTCACATTCTTGTTGCAGGACCCTAATTTTTGACATTTTCAAAAAGAAAGTTATTATATTACCATTGAATCCACGATTTTGGGAAGGGGTCAAGAATACCCCATGGGGTCAAACTGACCTTTGATCTTTATCGTCCGAGAATCTGTGAAGAAGATACATTTTGGTCTGCAAGTCTGGATTAATGCTCGTTTTGATGGCCCAAGTACCATATCGCGTTCTACCTGTCCCATCTGCACCAAATTTAGCAAAACAGGGAAGGACATTAGAAGGTTAGGAGTAGGAACACGGCAGCGTTTCGCCCTCCCAAAAATGTATATTTTGGTCGAAAACCACTGATCTTCACCAAATTTGCACCTATAATCCCACGATTGGGGAGCTTCAACGGACCACATGGAACCTATTCTTGATTAATATACTCAAGATTTCATAAGGAAATCTCAAATAGAAATTTTTAGAAACCGATTTTTTGGTGGATGAGAGTGGCAGAAACACTACGAGAAAGGCCATTTTTAATATAATTTTGAGCTTTTTCAAAAATACAACTAATTTTTGTCCTATTATTTAATATTTACTGAAATTCAGCGAGTAAATCACGTCGTTTTCAATTTTTCTTCCTTACTTCAAAACTACATATAAGCGGAAGAAATTCCTCACGTTGGATAATGTTAGGTGGGATTCGCCGGTCAGTTGAGTGGATTAGAAAACCAGTCCGATTCGGGTAACCCTCCTAAGGCAGTTTTATCAGCAGAGAAAGCGTTTCGACAAATCATTAAATGAAATTTATTATCCTCTCTACACTCGTTATAAAAAATGTTCATTTTCGTTAATTCGCGTTATTATTTCCGTCTTCTGTTTCCAAAAAAGCACATCAAACCTTCAAAACAACATCCTGGAATTCAACAAAAATTTAAAAACTTGAATTCTAATTAAAAATAGTAAATACAAAGAGAATATCACATTATAGACAACCTAGTAATAATTCCATAAAGTGTCGCCATCCATCGGTTCACCCTCAAAGATGCATGCTAGAAGATCCCACTGATAATCTCGTTATGATAACCGTTGACATGATATCCTAGTAGCAACATATTCATTTTTAAGATAGATATTCTAAATCAACGTTTCATAACAATGTGGGATACAAAATAAATTCGCTATCGGACACCTTATTCCTTATTAGCATCGACGTACATCTATTAAGTCAGAAATAAAAATGTTTTAATTTCATGATCTCTTTCTAAGGACATACATTTTTATGACATCGAAGACAGAATTATTGATACGGTTTTACCACGCGAACTCCCAGAGAAGTGAGAACAATTTTTTTAATCTTTAAAGGGCAATATTTGATTTATAATAAGAAAAGAATGATTAACTCATAGTTTAAATTGTAAATGATTAAAAAATAAAAAGGAAGAGAACGTCATGATTGTTTCATTGACATTAGGTCGAGATCGCAGCCTCCAAAAGGGGCAAGGTCAATGACGATTACCTGCACTTCGAGTCCCATTTCATTAACACAATCGAATTCTTCATTAAGTTTTAATCAAGCCTAATTAATTTTGACTATTCAAAAAATTAAAATGGACTAACAATTTAATGAAATTTAATTATCTAAATGCGACGATTTTTAATAGACCCAAACCACCAAAGCAGCCCAGACCTCCAAAGCTGTCCAAACCACCAAGATGGACTGTCTAGATCACCAAAACCGCCCAAACTGTACAAAGCATCCAAATCTCACAAACTGCCTAAACCACCAAAACTCTAAAAACCACTCAAATCAACCAAACAGCCCAGAACTCCAAAACTTCCCCGATTCTTAGCTAACAAAAAACGAAGAATTTTTTCACTAGCACAAAAACGAAATAGTAACGAAAGAAAGCTCAAATTTCACAATCTTAGAAGAATGCGGAAGTCTAAAAAAATAATTTAGAAATGGGTTGAAATTAATTTGAAAATTTCATTATCTAGTCGATTTACTAGTATATTCCTTAAAATCGGACCCAGCGACATGCAAAAATCAAATTTTCCAATTTTGTTAAATTTCGATTCTTTGACCGTATTCCGAGGAGAAAGCGTTTAGATCTTTATGCAGAAGAATGTGCAAAGTGTGCACGTAACCGAGTTGTTGACAGAATGCTGACTTGTAAACACCATCGCCCTTAATGAGGAGCGTGAAGAAGACAAAAAAAATTATTATTACATAAAAGTTGAAGGTTAGAGCACATTTAGGTGAAGGTTTGTTTTAACGAGTTTTATTTTTTAGGGTATTCGAGTCATTGAGGTTAAAAAGCGAAAAAACCGATGAACGAGGATTGACAGTTATTAAGCTCTAGGCAAAGAATTTAATATAAATAAAGCTAAGACTAGGCCGAACCGCTATGTCCGCTTAAAATAGTTTGGCGCCATCCCTATAATAATTGGATACCTAAATTATGGTAATTTACCTGTTAACTATTTTTCTAGATTCCACGAACTTTACGACCACTAATGAACCCTGTTAAAATATTTTAGGAGGATATTTTTGAAAAATTTCGATTAAAGGTCGGAATAACAAGATCGACGGCCTTGGAAGTTAAAATGTCACTGATGTTCCAAAAAAATTCTGAAATTTTTTGTCATCGTTTCATTAGATTTGGATGCTGTGAATTGAACCGAGAAATATAATCTTGGAATAAAATTTCTAATCTTCGGTTTCGAGTAACAGATGCACTTGAAATCTGAGAGCGCCCTTGCTTTTTGATCATCGGAACTTGATCTTAAGGAAAACCGCTCTCCGTCAACGATTTCCACACCCACGAACGTTTATATCAGATGAACTCGTTACCAAACAAAAGCGTTTTTATGGAAGATTCTCACGATTGTTTCAGCCAAAGAAAATACTCGACTGCTTTTAGTTCATTTCTTAGGAAAAAGGTCTGGTATGCTAGTTATGGAAGTGGAACTCCCAAAACGGATATTTCTCAAAAAGTGCCCTACCCGACCCTTTGTACATGGTGCAATTTTGGTGATTGAATAATGCTCTTAAAAATTGCTCCGGAATTGCTGCTGCCATAATATGTACTTAATACTTAATATTTTCGTGATCCCCAGAATGCCCTGATCACGAATATATAGGTCTCCAAGCCCGAAGCCTCCATCGCACCAACCGCAATAGCTTCATTTCCTGTGAAATCATCTACGACAAGGGAATTCCCAGAAGCTCAAGTCTGTCTTTGATAATTTTGCGTAAGATTAATGAAATACTACCTAACGATAAGAAATTGTGGAGAAAGCGACAAAGGCCGCGGTTCCGAGGAGCAAAAGGTCATCTCAATTGCATTCCTAACAAGGACGTCGCACGTGCTCGCCTCTGAATTTCGAGAAGATAATAAAAGGCCTAAAAATCGAGCAAGTTGAATGCTTACAATTTTTATGGTGATTCACCAATATTAGAAACTCGATAATGCGTTAACCTGTTTGCTGTAGTCATTCTTCAGTTTCTTGGAATATCACAATTTTTTCGTGGCTAGGAATTAGCTCGTTATTAACGACATAATCGTTTGTTTGTCCCAAATTTTAGAAAGTCTCCACTCCCGAGCCTATATCGAAAAAATAAAACTACATACCGCACTATCTCGATTTTGGCCCGAATTCGTCAAAAACTTTCCATCAACTTGGCAAAACCTCACACTAGTTTTAATGAACTTTCGATTTCTATAACCGTCTTCGGCATACGAATTGTTTTCTTACACGAATTGTATAAGACCTCTTGACCATTGAAAAAAATGATGAAACGTCAATGAATCATCGCATACAAATACATCAAAGAAGCCATATTATGTAAATCTTAATGATCTCAAAAAATCCATTAAAACCAAAAAACATAAAAAACTCATAAGGTGACTTTTTCTAAAATTTATAAAATCCCACGAATAAAAATCAATTAAGTCACCAAATATGGCAATTTGAGAAAATAGAATGTAAACCCTTTCGTGTTAATTGAAATAAAAACACAGCTTAATAAGACAGGTTGGCTTATATTATAAAAAATACCAATTTAGGTGCACCCATAACTCTTCAACGTTTTTTTCCAAGCTTGTACCTTTCTATCCAATAAAGATTTATTTAAAACTAGATGTATCAAGCATAAATAGCAATTTAGCGTTCAATCAAATCTTGAAGTATGTCAAACTCATAAATCGATTTTTGTTCGATTGACGGAAAGTTTGTTTACGTTCGAATTACCTTCAATTATGAAAGATTTGCAAAATTTTGCAATTTCCACTTTGCAATTACTCTATGAAAGTCTTCCCTTTTTGTTCGAGTTGCTCAATTTTCAAATTCTTGGGACGTTTTTTGGGCAAGACCGGTCAAGTGGTATTTGATCATTGAGAAGGGAAAAAATAAACCGGTGGGACGACACGGAAAATTTAAAATTTCAATTTAAATCAATAGAGAAAGAGCTTTTTTGCATGTGAAAAACTTAAAATTTCACATCCTTCACGCTCCTATTGTCTCCCTCAACACTAATGAGAACATTTAAATATTTTCGAAACGTTTTCCTTAGTTTACGGTATCTTTTGAGAGCAAAATCTTTCCAATTTGACTGATTTATGGCGAATAACAAACCAGGTTTCTCCTCAAAAATAGAAAGTTTATGGATAAAAATTTAAATAAAATTTTATTTTATATTAAAAAATGCAAATCGAGATTATCGAAAATTACCGAACTCAAAGATCCTTCGATACCACGGAGTGTATAGTAAAGTCAATCTACGCCCGAAAAGGCCAAATAAATGAAAAAATAAGGTATTTTGTTTCTCTGCAGAAATGTGAAGGGGTTGGTAACATGAATTACCAAAAAAAAAGTCGATTTTTTTGGTTTTTCGCCATTATCTCGAAAACAGTAGGTCATAGACGAAATAATTAAAAGTACAAAATTAAAGTTTATTAAATTTTCTACAATTTTGAACTTAACAGATTTTTTGTAGGATCAAACGTATATGAGCTACGAGGTGACAAAAAAAGGTTTGTTTGTTTTTAAAAAAATTTTAATTTTCCCCCACCCCTGCCTATTAATAAATTGCTTTTGTGAGTTGTTTTTAAAAGATAATTAAGTTCTCTACAACTTCTACAAAATAAACCTTTAGGTTAGATGAAGTTTTCCCTCCTTTGGAGGTCAAAATTGAAAATCCAGTTTTTTTTGTCGTCTTGTAGCTCAGATAGTTTTGGTCTTATAAAAAATCTGTTAAGTTAAAAATTGTAGAAAATTTTATAAGCTTTAATTTTGTTCTTAATATTATTTCACCTACGACCTACGGTTGTCGAGATATTGGTGAAAAACAGAAAAAAAATTCGCCTTTAAACCGCTTCTGAGGCCAAACTGGCTAATCAGGGAACCAACCTCCCCAGGCGTAGATTGACTTGACTTCACTGGAACCTTAAATTTTAAGAAAATTCCGATGTTTTGGGGTTAAAATATCGAATTTACTTACTTGAAAGCGAATCTGTCGGTGTCGGGGTGCTGACTGAAGAAGTTAAGCGCGAATCGTTCTTCCCCCCCACCCTCACAGCTTTCTCCGATCTACCACCTTTTAAAAATACCACCCTCCCTCTTGTCTTGAGGTATTTTACCGCTTTTGGCAAGGACGAAGGATGACACCTGTTTTTTTATCCAAATAAAATATTCTTTATTAGATAACCCTGGTATTTTCATGTTTGCTTTGCGGATAAATTTATTCTCGAATTTCTTTTTAGCATATTTCAAACTTGTTTTACAACGAATTCTTTTTTCTGCCCTTAAAAGGACGCTCTATCTACTTTTCGATATACCAGATTTTTCAAGGTTAGAATCAATTCATTACCCAACTGACGAAAGTGATGAAATGTGATGGCTGAGATTCTTCATGTCGAGGTTCTGAAGACTATTTTATGATTGGATCCATGTATGTGTTTACGTAGATTGAAATGTCTACAAAAGAGTCTTTTCGAGCAAGTTCTCACAAGTCATCCAGAACGTGCTCGACAATAAGAGATGGCGATATTAAAAACGCTGTCAGTTACAATGGAGGGGCCAATTCCGTTCGACTGCCAATAATCCTGTTTTTTTCTTCTTTCTTGACTATCGTATTCAAGAAGGAATCAATAACGCTTTTTGTATGGAAAAGAATGTTCAAAAAGTGTTTGCACAAGGTTCTTTCTCAATTTGTTTCATTGCATTTTTCTTTTCTTTACTTTCTCGAATTAAATTCTAATTTGCTCACAATTAGAGTCAATCTAAGCTTGGGGGGGAAGGTATTTTGTATATCTACGGAAATGTGTAGAGGTAGGTCCCCTGATTAACCACAAAAAAGTCCCCTACAGAAACCCGTGAGGATTGGCGTCTAGAGCGTTTTTAAGGTGATTTTCTTTTCGCTTTTTCTGCAATATCTCGGAAACCGTTGGTCGTAGGCGAAATAATTATTAGTACAAAATTAAAGATAATTGAATTTGCTATAATTTTAAGCTAATACATTTTTTCGTAGGACCAAACATTTCTGAGCTACGAGGTCGCGAAAAAACCGGGGTTTCTATTTTGACCTCTAAAGGACAGAAGACGTCATCTAACCAAAAAAGTGTACTTAATAAAAGTTGTAAAGAATTTAATTACCTTTAAAATCCAACTCTCAAAAAGTAATTAACGATCAATAGGCAGGGGTGGGGGTAAATTTCAAAAAATTAAAAAAAAATTCATTCAAAAATTGAAACTTAAAAAAATTTTATAAAAACAAAATTAAAGCCTATACAATTTTCTGTAAATTTGATTTACTAAGATTTTTTGTAAGACCAACCGTTCCTAAGCTACGAAGCGACAAAAAAGCGGGATTTTCGAGTTTTTCCTAGGTATGAAAAAAGTCAGATTTTAGAAAAGTCGGAAAAAATCAAGGAAGGGGATATCCTATCAAAAAAGCGTACTAAGTAAACGTTGTAGAGAATTCAATTCCCATTTAAAATCAACTATCGAGAAGCGAAAAAAGGCGAAATCAACATATTAATAATAATTACACAAATTTTAGTCAAAAAATCTCAAATTAAGTTATTAATAGACAATTTTTCCCCATAAACCTCAAAATCAGGGTGTTAAGAGCTAAATTTTTTTCAAAAAGCTCAAAATTAACATTTATAAAGTCAAATTTTCGGCACTAAAACCCTCAAAATAAGGGTTTAAAAGACAATTTTTCGTTATAAACCTTAAAAGTCATCTTTTTACTAGCCATTTTTCTTTAAAAACATCATTTATAAAGCATAATTTTCGTCAAAAACCTCAAAATTAAAATTTTTAGAGACAATTTTCCTTCATAAACCTCAAATTCAAGTTTCATGAAACAATTTCAGATCAAAAACTTCAAAATCGAAGTTTTAAGTGTAATTTTTTTGGTCTAAAAATTAACATTTTTAGAGCAAATTTTTCTTCAAAAACCTCAAAATCAACATTTAAAAACCAAATTTAAAAACCACCTCTGGCTCAGGTTTCTCGGAAAATGAGGATTTTTTTTTAAATCTTGGAAATTGAGGGCTTAGCCTCCTACCCAGGGGAGTGAGGTAAGGGGCTCCTGCAATTCATATGTGGTTGAAACAGGGCATTTTTTAAAAGTAAACTACCATGCTGAAACCATTCAAGTTTACCTAGTCCCCTCGCCCGTTCAATTGAATAATTCTGCAAGGCCTTCAAGCCATGCGTTTTAGCATATTTGAGTTAACTCAGGGGCTACATCCTCCTTCATCATAAAAAGTTGTACGACGACTTATATTTAGGAAATAAAACTAAACTACATCATCTAAAATATGCAAATGTGCCAAAAATATAATTTTCAGTTTTTAGCATTGTCAAGCTGTACTATGATGATCAGATACGTTATTCCAGTAGCCACCATCTAAAGAAAAAATGTCAAATTTCTCAATTAGTTAAAATCTCAAATCTTACGTGTCCCAAAATGCTAAAATCAAGATCAAAAAAGTCGAATGCTGTAAAACGTATTTTCTTCCTTCCAGCAATATATTGCGATAGTTTCGCCTGTTAAATTATTATTAATGAAATATTTAAACTTTTGACTTACGTTGGTCGAAAGAGTGTTTGTGTTGTCAAAAACCATCAAAGAATAGATCGTTTTGTCGAAAGCGTCCGCCTAAAACATGCCTAAAATGAGTCCAAAATAATAAAATCACAAAAAATACCTTTTTTAGTAAATTAGAAATATTATAAACAAGATGCACAGAAGGTATGATATAGCAAAAACTAACAGTTACATTTCTAACGATCACTAACAACTCAAGACTTATAATTATACTATTAGCGCCCAAAACGACTCTCCAAAAACAGATTAAAATTATAAAAATTGGTAGGAGAGAAAAGAAAATTTCGATATCTTCACAAGATTTTTGAAGAAGTTCTTCACACTGGATGTAAACGATTAATTTATTTAAAAGTCGTGTGTTGAAAGGCTTTTTCAATGAATTTTTCATACGTTTGAACTGATCCGAGATTAATTTTAAATAATTTCCGTACAATAAAGTCTGAATTCCTAAATTCAACGTGATGAAACAGAGAACTATCTGATGCAAGATTTTAAATAAAGTGAATTTTTTGTCTTCCAATAAGCTAACGACTGCAGGAAAGAAGGAGACGATAATTACTCCAATCTGGTCATAAAAATGTAATTTGAGGTTACCTGTCTCGTTAAAAGATAAAAGACAAAATTCAACTTTACCGCAATTTTCGATCACTTTATTCAGTTTTTTAATATAAAAACACATTCCGATCAACGCAATATTACTAGCCAAGAAAACACTGGGCCTTTTAACCGTCAGAAGAAGAATTTCAAAAAAATCCATATGCGTGTGAATAGCGACCAAACTATAAATGATATTCGCCCAAATAAAAGCATAAAAAATGACCGTCACCGTAAGACTAAAATATGAAATTTCGAACATTCCGTCTTTCAATTCGAAAGGGAAACCGCCCAAAAGTTTTATAATTTTGCTACATTTTTCAAAATGCTCTACAACTCCTGAGCTTTTCGTTTTAAACAATTTTAAAGCTTCCTTCTTTTTGGAATTCATGTCATCAATGTTGGAGTTTTACTGGTATTGATCAAAAAGATCGTAATAGATGTCATGCGATGTTGCTGTGAAATAATAATTAATTTTTATCCTTTAATATAATCAAAATGATGAAAACACTTCACACGAGGGTTTATTATTGATGGAAATTGGTTTATCTAAATCGATGATATTAGGGCATAGTAAAAATCGCAAAATGTTGGCACTTTTTGAAGTTTTTTTGCTTATATCTCCAAAAATATGCGTTTCAGCGACTTGACTACTTAGTTAAAAATGAAAGCTCATAAAATTTTCTAAAAATTTATTAATCATTTGTCCAGTTCGGACAGCCGTTTGGCAGATATCGATGGTTAAAGTAGACCGTCCGCCGTATGAAAGATAAGTGTTGAGAAAATCATGGTGGGTTTGAGGGCGGACACCAATGAAAGTTCGAATCCTCTATCTAAGCTCCAAACCACTAAATCACCTTTAAGATGAGCTTAGTCTGAACTCAATGGGGGGGAAGGTTCTCTTTCATTGATGTCCACCCTCAAACCAACCATGATTTTCTCAACACTCTACTTTGACCATCGATATCTGCTAAACGGCAAGTCTGAATTGAACAAAAGTATAATACATTTTTAGCAAATTTTATGAGCTTTAATTTTGAACAAAATGGTCAAGTCGCTAAAGCGAATATTTTTGGAGATATAAGCAAAAAACCGAAAAAAAGTGCTCTTTTGTGATTTTGACATGGTTCGGGCAAAATTTTTGTTATCGAACCTCAGAATCGTAATCAGCGACCCAAAAAACAAAAAATAATATGAAGATTACAACTTATCTAAATTTTCCCCAAAATATCCTAGTATGGCTGGGGATAAGGGCAAATGGAGCTCAACTCACCTCATTAGTAAGGACGGAAACGTTATAAATGACCTGAACCGAAGGTAAAATGAATGCTAGCAGTATAAAAACGATGGCAAAACTATAAGTGATGTCATTTCCTTCGAGTCGTAAAAGAGTGTAAACTCCCAATGTCGCTCTAGCAAAAACGACGATGACGATGAATAGAATAGAAGGTGAAAAAGATGTGTTCAAATTTTTCGCCGCCTTCTCCATCAGAAACTGACAATGGATCAACTTTTCGATTTTTTTCTCATCCTTGACTTCAATTTCGGAAAGGGCGACGTTCATCGTTTTCATCATCGAAGACATTATTTTGACAAAGTCCACGAAAAGAACGGAAATGACGGTCATGGATAAAGGAACGTAGTACGCGACCGTAAGTATTAAATAATTGTAAGAAGGCTCACCTAGACGATACAGCATCAATATGTAGGCCATAATTACCATAAGGCTGTTTACAATATTGTTTAATTTTGAATATTGAATTTGAATTTTATGACCGATTTGGTGAAGAATGAATTGTACATTTATAACATTTCTTGAATACTCGTTAAGGTTTTTTTTCTTAAAAATTATCCAAATGGAGGAAACTGTGACGAAGAAGAGGGCGAAAAAGTTTCTGATGATGAATAAAAGAAAATGGGCGAAATCGCTGCTGTCGCTACGTTCTATTGTGGCTGCACTGTATATGACACGTGTCCAAAGAATTGGATGGAGGATAAGAGCGAAGGCAAAACATGTTTTACACTTTGAAAATTCGTTTTTAAACTTGAATGGGAAAAGGCCCATAATTCTTGGGAGTCGAATTATTTCGTGGATGACATCGGTCACGTTTGAACTTTTTTGGAAATCCTCAGCGTTTTTTTGTAGGAAATTCTTTATGGTCCACATTGTAAAATATGACTTTTTTTTCGATATCACTTTTGATGACACGAAGTTTCGTGTGCTTAATAAAATAATTTTTGACAAATAAGTTGAGTGTCAACACAATTTTTGCACGAAAGGCTGAATGTCGAGGTCGAGTGGAACCAACCCTATTAAATTTTTATCTCCAAATAGTGGAGATAAATCTGCCTGAAAAGGGTCTTTTCTTGTCAAATAGAGTCAAAATATGGGTAAAAATTGTATTTTTCTTGCAAAATTAAAAGGTTCAAAATCAGCTGAAATTGGCCTTTTCTTGTCAATGGTCAAAATCTGTCTGAAACGTGGTCAAAATCAGGCTCAAAAGGTCCTCTTTTTTGAAAAGTCAATGTCAGGGTCGTTTTTTCGAAAGAAGTTCAAAATCAGGCTAAAAAGGGTCTTTTCTTGTCAAAAAATGTTCTAAATCTGTCTGAAAAGTGTCTTTACTAATTAAAAAAAGGGTCAAAATCTGTCTGAAAAGGGTATCTTCTTTTAAAAAGAAGTTCAAATCAATCTGAAAAGGGTCTTTTCTGATCAAAAATGGTTTTTTCTTGTCAAAAAGGGTTTTTTTTCTTGTCAAAAAGGGTTTTTTTCTTGTCAAAAAGGGTTTTTTTCTTGTCAAAAAATGTCTTTTTTTGTCATAAAGGTCAAAATCTACCTATCTGAAAAAGTTCTTTAAAAGATTCAAATTTAGGCTGAAAAGTGTCTTTCCTAGTCAAAAAATCTGACTGAAAAGGGTCTTTTCTCATTTAAAAAAAAGTTAAAATAGGGCTATAAGGGTCTTTTCTAGTCAAAAAGGGTCAAAATGTGTCTGAAAAGGGGTCTTTTCTTGTCAAAATGGGTCAAAATCTGGTTGAAAAGGGTCTTTTCTTAGGTATATATATATAATAAAAGAGTTCAAAATCAGTCTGAAATGGGTCTTCTATTGTCAAAAACAGTTCAAAATATGGCTTTTTATTATTTTGGATTGTTGTCGTCCCAGAAATGCGTAAAAAGGCCAGTATGTAAACACAATAAAGTAAAAATCGTTGAAAATGCGTAAAATCACACATAATGCGTACCATTTGGTCACCCTAAATAGACCTAAATTCTAAAAGAGACTCACCTCTTTTAGCAACTTGGAAGTATCCTGGACGATCTGGACGACCGGGTACACAAAAGCGGCGTACACAAAAAGGGTGAAAATCCTCCATTTTGTATATCCGTGGATGACGACGAGTAAAACATAGATACCCAAAATGATCCGCGTAAATGCGATTATTATACTGAAGAAAATAAGAGGGGAGAAAATTTTGTTTAAAACCTTCGAAGCAGATTGTAAAGTATCCTGGCATTGGATAAAATATCGTAAAAGGAAGAGTT
This sequence comes from Orius laevigatus, assembly GCA_018703685.1. NCBI lineage: Eukaryota > Metazoa > Arthropoda > Insecta > Hemiptera > Anthocoridae > Orius > Orius laevigatus. The sequence continues at coordinate 43,868 of JAGWEN010000097.1, read as the reverse complement.
TCGTACTTTTCTTACTGTTCGCGAGTAAACGATTCATTTCTTTAAAATTGAATCTCATTATTTTCATGAAATCTCCGAATAAAGTTAGACTCATTCCTTGGGCGATGGGGAAATGAAAATAGAATGAGTTTTCGATGAAGAATTCCAGGATTCCGGTGCTATTTCGTGCGGAATGAACAGCAATTAAACAAATTATTATAAAAGTGTTAAAAATTTGAGTGGTGTACGAATATTTCATGGTTTGATAGTCGACGCCCAAGGAGCTCAACGTTTTTTCGACATTTTCCATTTTAAAGACGACTTCGTTAAAATAATCCTTTTGAAAAAGGCTCCAAACGTAAGTCACTGTTATAGTGAACAGACATATGTATCTGCTAAAAAATCCTAAAAGAATAACAACCTTGTTCTTACTGAGCTTTTTTGGTTGAAAATAAAAAACAACGAACCAAAGGTACGCGAACAAAGATAAACTATAGAGAAGATAAAATTTCGAAAGTAAATAACGTCCGTTTTTAAACCTTAAAGGAAAAGGGCCAAAAAGACGCGGGAAAACGACACCCTTTTCGATAAAAGATAACGTTTTTGAGGATTCTATGTCGATATTTTGGACCCACTTGGTTTGCATGTTGTCCTTATTCATGCCTAAACAATAATGAAATTAATAACGAACGATTATCGAAATTAGGATGATTAAACAAATCGATGAGTGTGTTGAATTTAGATATAAAATAACAGTATTTAAAAAATATACCCTGACAAATTAGGTCAACTGTACCTATGCCAGCAATAGATAAAGAAAAGGAAAAATTGTTGCCCCAACCACCTAAGGCCCTAAACTGTATTTTGTGCAGTGAAGATCCTTACAATGTTTATCGGTCTACAGAGCAGTTCAAAAGGTCCTATCTTGCAAAAGGTGGTGTAAAAGATGTTGTTTTAAATGTGATGAACCATTAGGTAGTTCTAAATTCAAGTTACCCCACCTACCCCACCTTCATCCCAAATCGACACGTTTTTGAGTTTTTGACCTCTAGCTCCAAAACTATAGGTTATAGAGACGTGACTATTAAGTAAAAAAAGAAAGTTTTAAGCGTTGTGCGTCTAACGAGCTTTCCGGCGTCAAGATCGGTTGACCCGTTCAGGAGATATCGATGGTCAAAGTTTTCAATTTTTTTGTAAATCGAGCAGTTGCGGGAGAACCGCTCGTCCGATCGAGTTGGGCCTTTTTGTAAAATGTCCCTCACTATTTAACGTTTGAAATGAGACTAGTGACAGAGCTTTTCATGTCCTATAAAGATCAAAGGTCAGATTTACTATACAGGTTTCCCTTGACCTTTTCAAAAATTCGGGTCTCTACAGACCTCTCCACACCAAATACTCTTCCCACATTCCTCCCACCCTCACATCACTTCTATTTTCGATTATGAACCTACGACTTACCTTTTCCAGTAATTGATTCGAAAAATACGCCATTTGCAAGATCGGAAAGGCCGCTCCAAGAATCAAAACTACGAGACCAATTTTACCCGCATCGTCGACATCATTTTTCAAGACAATAAAAACATAAATGCCTAAAACGCTTTTCAAAAATATATAGATAATACTAGACAATATAAGCGGTGAAAATATGCTGTTTAGCTTTTTCGATGCGGAATGTATAATGTCCTGGGACTGAATAAAACTTTCAATCGAGTCCGTCCGATACTGTGGAGTGCCTCGTTCAAGGGAATAGCTCATCTGATCGAATTGGTAAGCGACAACTTTCAGGACGTCACAGAAGAAAAGGATGATCAACGCGTGGCACAAATAAATGTAAAATTGACAAGCACTTTCTATGTAAACGGAGTAACTAAATGCTTTGTCCAATATGTCATTAGCCCTCACAGCAAAAATACAAATTCCCACAATAATATTAACCACGAAATCCCTATATGAATATTTAAGCTCTTTTTTATAAGCATTTTTTGCCATCAATATTGATTCGAGTGTCCCCAATAATTGAACCAAAACGTTAAAAGTTTTGAGTTGTAATATTCCCCAAACGATGGCAACGCTTAAGGTAAACAGCGACCAAAAATCAGTCACCAATCTAAAAAGTTGGGCGAACGGATTTTGTTTTCCTTCTGGAGGACTACTTAAAAGAAAAACGATTACCCACAAACTTGTAAAAATTGACGTTGTTACGGCTATCCGTATTTTTGAAAGGCCATATCCCCCGTTGACATCTTTAAAAGTAAAAAGACCAACCAAACGCGTAATAAAGACCGGACGTTTCAGAAAATTTGAAAGAGGCGAATCCATGTACGTTTTGACACTTGACTTTAATGTGATAAACAATTTAATTTTATAAACATCAACTCCGTTTCGTGTGTGTTTGCGTTTAAGATTATTATCTGACTGTATGAATTAGTAATTTTATCAGGAACGTTTAATTATGTAGGGATAATTAAGGTGGCAGTTGGGCGCCTGGGCGTGGAAACCCGCATAACACTATAGTTTTCAAAAACACCCCTCCCCTCAAATTCAAAGTCAAAACAAATGCTCAGATCTGTAGATTTATATGTTTTCATGAAACCCATGCTAGTCCTTGCCTTCGTCTGAACAAAACCAAATTAATATTTTTCTAAAACAAACTCCATTATTTTGGTCCATTTTGTACATATCCAAATAGTTTGGCTAATAATAGAACTTTTTCTTGATGTTGGAGTTATCCTGGTGACTGAATACTGTTTGCTGGTTAATGATATCCAGGAACTTGGTTCCAGTAGAGTAATAGAGGGCAAAGGAGCAGGTTTGGTATGCTTGGGTTAATTATAAAATTTAAATTGGGTTTATAAACTTAAATTTAAATATTAAATTGGGTCACTATTAAAAACTTACCTCATTCAATAATTTGCTGATAAAATACGTAACTTGAACAACAGAAAAAATGTAAACCCCTAATTCAAGGGATGACATGAAAAACTTCTTATCCATAACAAGAGTGTCCCACACCAAAATAATCTCGCAGATTTTCAAAAGGGTTGCAGTGAAATTCGATATCACAAAAATTAACAATATGGGAGAAAATGCATCATTTAAATTATCAGAAGCTGTGTGCAACGTGTCCTGGCAATAAAGCAAACGTTCCATGTTTTCTGTCCGTTCTGTTGAGGTTTTTACGGTCAGAAATTCTTTTACTAAGCAATATTTCATTTGTTTAAGTTGAATAATCATTACTTTAATAATATCAACAAATAGAATTGTGGGCATATTTTGGCTGACGGTTAAGTTAAAGGAGACCACAATGGCGTAAAAATCTAACTTTGCGTCCAACGTAAATATTATAATATAAATTATGAATATAATTATGTAAAGGAATGAATTTATGAAAGAAAATTTGAAGTCATATTTTGAATTTAGAACCCTCTCGACCTCTAGAAAGTTGAATACAGCGACGTTTAAACGTTTCCGTCGAAAGAAAAGAGAAGCAAAAATTACAACTTGAAATAATGGACCGCTGTAGAACAGTATATGTCTCAAACGAGCAAAAACAACGCTAGAAAGAGATTTAAGGTTGAAGTCAAATGTGACGAAAGAATACAATGTCAGGTTGATGAGAGTTAAAATTAAACCAGTTTTTGAAAAAGTGAACTTTCTATTTTTGTGATGGTAAGGGAATTGGCCGAAAAGACGTGGAAGGTAAGTCGCTTTTTCAATGTAAAGTGAAACTGGGGATTCTTTTTTCATTTTTGACCGACTCTTGTCAACGAATGAACTCAGACTGTACTCGAATTCAAAAGGATAAAAATATGCATAAATAAATTTTCTAAAAGCTCAATTTTTCTTTTCCTTTTGCATGTTTTGGAAATAATAGGGTAAATTGTAGATTCGTGTGTTGTATTGTGTGCCTTTCAATTGTCTAATGTGGATGATGAGGGTGGAATTGAAGGCAATTTGAAAATTAATATATTGTCGAGACTTCGAGGGAGGAGGTTTGGAGAAGGTTGGGGTAGGTGGGGGACGTGATGAGAGAGTGGTGAGAGGTAGAGGACGTCATGGGGAATGGTGGGAGGTTGTAGACGTGATGGGAGAATGAGGGGAGGTGGGGGATGTGATAGGAGAGTGATGGATAGTGGAGGACGTGATGGGTGAGTTGGAGGAGGTGGAGGACGAGATGGGAGAGGGGTGGGAAGTGAAGGACGAAATGGGGGGAGGTGGGGGACGTGATGGGACAGTGTTAGGAGGTGGAGGAAGTGATGGTAGAGTGTTGGGAGGTTTTAGGAGGTGGGGGACCTGATGAGAGATTGGTGAGAGGTGGAGGACGTTGTGTTGATTGGTGGGAGGTTGCAGACGTGATGGGAGAAGGGGGGAGGTGGGGGATGTGATAAGAGAGTGGTGGGAGGTGGTGGACGTGATGGGAGAGTGGTGGGAAGTAGGGGACGTGATGGGACAGTGGTAGGAGTTGGAAGAAGTGATGGGAGAGTGGGTGGGAGGTTGTAGGATGTTGGGGACGTTATGGGAGAATGGTGGGAGGCTGAGGACGTGATGGGAGGGCGGATGATGCTAGTATGGGGAAGGTGATGGGAGGGTGGTGAAGGTGATGATTGGGTGGGGGAGTTCATGGATATGCAGTTTGGGAGTTGATATGTAAGATCTGTAGATGCCCTAATTTTGGTAAAAGTTAGAGTAATGAAGTTGGAAATTCTCCGCACCAAATCTTTAGATGGGTAGGAGCGGTATTGTAAGAATGCTGGGTGGTTGGTGGAGGGTAGGAGATGGGATCGAAAAGCGTAGACGTGGCAATGAGGGAGTGGATGGTGGTGGAGGTTGGGGAATAAGTAGGGAGGTGATTGGAGGTTCCAGGGGAATAGGGGAGGTGATGGGAGGTTCCAGGAGAATAGAGGAGGTGATGGGAGGGTCCAGGAGAATAGGGGAAGGTGAGGGGGGGGGGAATTGGTGTTTTTTGGAGAGGTCTCTAGAGCCCCTAATTTTGGTTGTGGGGTTTCTCCTCCATACCGCAATTATTTTAGATTCTCAAGATATGCATGAACACCTTAAAAACTTAAACATCTCTTCAATGATTTCGAACCCACGTGTCACCCCTCCCCTCTCCACCCTTTGGTCAGACAGAGTTTTCCCTTCCCAACTTCCTTCCCAACCCAAAAAAAAAATGTACATCCCCGAGACGCCTGGTTAATTAATACAAGGGTATAGAGGGCAGTCACAGGTTGGTATTAGAGGGTTAATAATTATATTAAAAACTTACCTCATTCAATAATTTGCTGATAAAATACGTAACTTGAACAACAGAAAAAATGTAAACCCCTAATTCAAGGGATGACATGAAAAACCTCTTATCCATAACAAGAGTGTCCCACACCAAAAAAATCTCGCAGATTTTCAAAAGGGTTGCAGTGAAATTCGATATCACAAAAATTAACAATATAGGAGAAAAAGCATCATTTAAATTATCAGAAGCTGTGTGCAAAGTGTCCTGACAATAAAGCAAACGTTCCATGTTTTCTGTCCGTTCTGTTGAGGTTTTTACGGTCAGAAATTCTTTTACTAAGCAATATTTCATTTGTTTAAGTTGAATAATCATTACTTTAATAATATCAACTAATACATTTGTGTACATATTTTGGCTCACGGTCAAGTTAAAGGAGATCACAATGACATGAAAATCTAACTTTGCATCCAACGTAAATATTAAAATATAAATTATGCATATAATTATGTAAAGGAATGAATTTATGAAAGAAAATTTGAAGTCATATTTTGAATTTAGAACTCTCTCGACCTCTAATAAGTTGAATACAGCAACATTTAAACGTTTCCGTCGAAAGAAAAGAGAAGCAAAAATTGCAACTTGTAATAATGGACGGCTGTAGAACAGTACATGTCTCAAACGAGCAAAAACAACGTTAGAAAGAGATGTACGGTCGAACTCAAATGTGACGAAAGAATACAATGTCAGGTTGATAAGAGTTAAAACTAAACCAGTTTTTGAAAAAGTGAACTTTCTATTTTTGTGATGGTAAGGGAATAGGCCGAAAAGACGTGGAAGGTAAGTCGCTTTTTCAATGTAAAGTGAAACTGGGGATTCTTTTTTCATTTTTGACCGACTCTTGTCAACGAATGAACTCAGACTGTACTCGAATTCCAAAGGGTAAAAATATGCATAAATAAATTTTCTAAAAGCTCAATTTTTCTTTTCCTTTTGCATGTTTTGGAATTAATAGGGTAAATTGTAGATTCGTGTGTTGTATTGTGTGCCTTTCAATTGTCTCATGTGGATGATGAGGGTGGAATCGAAATCAATTTGAATATTAATACATATTTCGAAATTTCGTGAGGGATGTTTGGAGGAGGTTGGGGATGTGATGGGAAAGTGGTGAGAGGTGGAGGAAGTCGTGAGGAGTGGTGGGAAGTTGGAGACGTGATGGGAAAGTGGTAGGAGCCAGGAGGTTGGAAAAGTGATGGGAGATGTAGGACGTCATAGGGAGTGGTAGGAGATGGTGGACGTGATAGGTGAGTGGGAGGAGATTGAGGACTTGATGGGAGAGTGGTGGGAGGTTGGGGCGTTATAGGAGAGTTGTGGAAGGTGGGGGACGTGATGGGAAAGTAGTTGGAGGTTGAGGACGTGATGGGAGGCTGTGGGAGGTGATGGTAGGGCGAATGATGCGAGTATGGGGAAAGTGATGGGAGGGTGGGGAGGTGATGATTCTGGGGGCTTTGTAGATGCCCTAATTTTTGTAAAAGTTGGAGTAATGAAGTTGGTAATCCTCCATACCAAATCTTTAGATGGGTAGGAGCGTTATTGTAAGAATGATGGGTGGTGAAATGTAGGTGGAGGGTAGTGGATGGCATCGAAGAGCGTAGGGGAGGTAATGAGGGATGGTTGTGGAGGTTGGGGAATAAATAGAGAAGGTGGGGGTATTTAGTGTTTTTGGAGAAGTCTCCAGAGCCTCTAATTTTGGTTGTCTCCATACCACATTTATTTTAAATTCTCAAGATATGCACGTACACCTTAAAAACTTAAAAATCCCTTCAATATACTTACCGATTTGATTAGTCGACTTGTGTAGATCGCAATGTGAAAGATCGAAACCAACATTGGGCCATTGACGAAAAAAGCATGAAGAACTGTATCCTCACTTATTTTACGTGAACGTACAAGACTATGTATCCCAGTAACAAGATGAAAAAAACTAAAGAGCAAACTACTCCCAATAATCAACTGAAAAAACTCGTTCAACTTTTTAGTCGCCGTATGCAAAAGATCTTGGCAAAACACAACCTCTTCCAACTCCTTCATTCTACCCTTTCTGATATCATTGGTCCACGGGTATGATTCATCTTTCAACCTATCTATCATCTTTTCACATTGGAAAATCATCAATTTCAAAAAGTCGATAAAACAAAGAACTCCTATATACTCACCTAGTCTTAATATATCGAAGAAAAAACGATCTGCAGGATGTTTTATGTAAACTCTATATATGAAGCTATAAATAACCCATGAAACATGAAATATAGAAGTGAAATAATTAAAATTCAATTTTTCTTCCTTTTTCAGTATTATCTTTTCAATTTTAAATAAATTTTTAACAACCCTAGTTAAATTATGACGTTTGAAAGGTATCCAAATTAAGACTAAAATTGGTCGAATAAGTTCCATTAGGACAACTGTAGTTCTCAAGTCGTCGTAGTTTGTAAAGCCTATAGAATAGATAAAAATGACGACGTAAACATTGTAAGATACACCAACCAAAGTTAAAAGACCCAAAAACAGTCCGATTATAGAAAAAGTGTATTTTATATTTTTGAAACGAAAAGGATATTGGCCTAAAAGACGGGGAAGAAATGTCGCCTTTTCGATGTAAGTTAAAACTCCGGATGGCTTCAGTGGCATGTTCTTCATTCTTAATACCAACTGCGGACTTGCACAATTTAAAAAAATTACTGTTGATCTTCCATTATTTGAAATATTCCAATTAGTGTCATTAAAAATATTATCTTTCTCAAATATCAAAACTAATGCGTTTTGATATTAGAGTGATAAATTTTTTTTTCATAATTTAAACACGAGAATTGTATAGGAAGTTACCATTGGGGGCATCCAAACCTACTTGAGTTAGCGTTCAATTTTTTAACTTGAAGAATAGTGGATGTTGGGGGGAAGTGGGTGTGATAAGAGAGTAGTGGAAGGTAATGGAAGGTTTGAGTGAAGGGTGGGAAGTGATGGGAGAGTATAGGGAATTGGGGGAGGTGATGGGGGAGGATAGGGAAGTGGGGGAGGAAGGTTGGACAATGATGTTGAAGGTGTGGGCCAGGGAGGTGGTGGACGGGGTATTTTAGTGTGGAGAGGTAAGTAGATCTCCGAAATTTTGAGAAAGTTTGAGTTATGAGGTTCCTCCTCCATACCAGACCTTCTGGCGTTAATGACCAAATATAAATAAGTAAATCTATGCTTACCGTATTTTTTAATTTGCTGATATAGTAAAGGATTTGGAGAACAGGAAAAGTTGAAAGAAATTTCGGGACAATAATCATGAAAGCGCCAACAGAATAAAAAGTGGACTGTACTAACATAGACAGACTACAGAGTATTCGGACAAAATGGAAAATAATAACCGAGAGCAACAAAAGGGAAAAAATTTCATTTAAATTTTCAGAGGAGCTGTGCAAAATGTTTTGACAACGGATGAAGTTTTCGATGGACGAAATAGAATTTTGCCTTAATTTTTTGACGATTTTTATATTTATTAAGGTTCCTGGTAGAAATCCAGAGTAGCGGTATTTGATAAGAGACGTCGACATATTTTCGTAAAATGAAATTATCAATTTTAAAAAATTAAGGAAAAGGTTCATGTTAATTGTTTGATTAATTAAATCCAGAATAAGGGCGATTTCTAGAAAGTTTTCAGTTTCAAAATAAAACACCCGAATCGCCTCTCCAGCCACGGTTATCAATGAACAGAGAATCGCGTTTTTGTCAAAATTTTCCACTGAAATTTCAAAAGAACCCAAAGTTTCGCAATTTTTTAAATTTTGAACCAACTCGTTGACATGGAATCTTTTCAATAATAGGTTGATCGACACCATAAAAGAAAACAATGTCAAATATTTGGCCAAAATGTCGTCCAGAATCTGCAAAAAACCGTCGTCTTCGATTTCGTCAAAAGAAGAATCGGACAAAATTAAACCGGCCAAAAGTATGATGGAATTATAAACAAAAAATGTGCATAAATCTGATTTCGATGATACGTAAAAACCGTTTTTATTCTGAAAAGGAAACTGGAAGAAAAAACGAGGAAAAAACAATATTTTGTCCACATAAATTGAAATTCGTGACGCCTCCATGATGTAAACTGAAATAAACAACGCAATTTGATCTAAAATTGCTCTAATTTCTTCATAATAATAACACCAATTTAATTTATTTAATCAATTAAAGTCGCATTTGGAACAGAACATTGCGGGATCGAATCCGAGCTGAATTGAAGAAGAATCACAAGGTAGGTTGTGGCTGCTGCTATCATCTGACAAAAGTTATTAATTTATTTAATTAGCGGTCGATTTACCAATTGCCAACTAAGTTAATTAGGGAAAAAAATGGGCCCCACGTGGGATTCGAACCTACGATCTCCTGCTAACTGGGCAGACGCTCTACCACTGAGCTATTGAAGCCCAGAGGTGGCCAGAAGAAATTTTGCGTTTCGCGTACACCAACGCTTTTAAATTTTTATCTGCCAATAGTGGAGATTTTAAATTTTAAAATATGTCTAAGAAGGGTCTTGTCTTGTAAAAAAGGTTTAAAATTAGGCCAAAAAGGGTCTTTTATTGTCAAACAGGGTCCAAAAATCTGGCTGAAAAGGTTTTTTTCTTGACTAAAACGTTGAAATTAGCCTAAAAGGGGTCTTTTCTTGTCAAAAAAGTCCTGTCTGAAAAGTGCCTTTCCTTTTCAAAAGGGTCAAAATCTGGCCGAAAAGTATCTTCCCTAGTAAAAAGGCTAACAGCTCTGTGGCAGAGCGTCTGCCTGGTAAGTGGCAGGTCGTAGGTTCGAATCCCACTTGAAGCCCAATTTTTTTGTCTGCTTCTTCTTGCCCTAATTTACTTCGTTTTTAATTAAAAATAACTTCTTTCTATTCCCAACTTACTGAATGGACCAAAGTGTAGTCTAGAGCGAAAAACCCATAAGCAGTGAAATTCACGCATTTTCTCATTGTAATATGCATTTGAAGTTTTACCTAGAAAAACCATTATGTTCAGCACATAAAGATGAAATGAAATACAGATTCATTGAAGCTGCTTTCCAGAATCATTTGATAGACTGCGTTAGTGAAATCTTCAAGCTGCAAAATTTCTTTGAAAATTGGTCAAGAATAAAAATGCAAACCTTTTGAGACGTATTGCAGCATGTAGCGACCAACGTCCAGACTTCTAATGACCTCACGGTGATTCTATACGAAAGAATACAAAGAGTCCTCAATTGATGATCATCTCCATCCCCTAATTTTTGAATCCTTTCAATCACGTGGTACAAATTGGCTGTGGTGACGATAAAAATAGAGGAAAGAATGATCAAAATTTGGGGAGAATAGAGCGAATTTAGGGTCGAACATGCGTCAGCCAGAATGTTCGATGACACCACCAAGGTTTCGCAAGTGCGGAATTTTTTGACGAAAACGTTCTTCGTTTTTATATGAAAAGTCATGATTTTTAAACGTTTCTGTATCGAATGGAGTAAAGCGATAAACTGGATTTGGACAAGATTACCGACAATCAAAGGAACCATCGTGATATACTCGATCATAATCGTTCCAATCGTTTGATGTGTTTGAAAAAGGCTTAAATCACACACCAAAAGCGCAGAAAGCAATAACGTCCTATATGAAATCAAAAATATCGAAAAATGTCGCTTATTTTGATAAATTAAACCAGCATTAGACAAATTTTTATCAACATTCGATATCGCTTCCATAACCGCTGATAAATCGTGGCTGTTAAAAAGAGCCTTTACCACACAAACGAAGACCGAAAATGCAATTATCAAAAGCTGAAATCGTTCAAGGATCAATGAAAAAGAAGAAAATTTATAAGTGTAGTTGACTTTTTCCATATGCATGATCAAAAATACGCAATCACCGAATGTAAAAGCCAAAATGCAGAACGAAAAAAACGAATTCATCATGGATAATTTGAACTTTGGCGTAAAAGGGGCGACTCCGAGGAACTTGGAAAAGTAAAAAACGGGCCTCGTTTCCCAGTAAATATTAGGAGACAACATTTTTTATCCTAACGCCTTCGAAAACTGAACTATTTTGACATTTAACGCAAGAAGAACAATCAAGAGGCGTATCTAAGGTCATATAGGCATCTAAATCAATAACGTAATGAAAAATTTATCAAGGTCATAGTTTTTTATAATGCTGGGAATGCTAGAAGTTATGGATTAGGCAAATTGGAAACCACCAGCATGAAGAAGGGCTCTTTATGCAGAAAAAACGCTTTTTAGTGGCCGGGGATGAATGTAATGGAATGTAACCCAAAAAAATAAAAAAAGTGAAAAATACACGTGTTTTCTTCTATTTTTATTTTTTTGCCTAGAATAGAATAACCGTGAATACTGAGAATAATTTTCATGGCGCCGATTAAGGTGTTAAAAATGTCTGATGTGTACAGTGAGCATCCTGTAAGTTAAAATTTGAAGAATAAAATATAAAATTATTTTTTCTAGAATCATCCAGCTGAAAACGTTCTAAAATGCGATTTGGGTAACAAATGGCTTTGCGCTTCTTCTTTGGATGAGATGACCAGCGCAGTTCTTCAGTTGGAAACTTTGACCGAAATCGTATCCATCGACGTTCACAACGAAAATTCCGCTTATATCGAAATTTCGGTCGCCAAATCGACAGATCCTGATGATTTCAGAGTGCTTCTTCCAAAATCAGAGTTGATGAGCGAAAAAGAAGCTGTCACCGGTGAAAAATCGAACTGTTATAAATTTTTCACTAAGGATACTTTCAATCCTGGAGTACGTGACGAGAAATGGGATTTGGTCAAGATAACGATAATGCAGCCGTTCATTTTTGCTCAATATGGGCTCTGCTATGTATTATTTTCGGATGGTTTTAAATAAAAACACGTGATGATATTTTTGATTTTGTTTTATTTGGCGGTAGGTGAAGAAGTGAAGTTGAAGCAGCAACCTGCTCTTGTATCTATAACGGACAGGGTGTCCAACCACGTTTGCGACGGAGCTGTCGTCTCTTTCTGGCATGTCATCACCAACTGCTATTGCCTAGCCAAAGTGATCGGAAATTGGCATCAACTACTGGACCCTTACGATTTCCAAGTGGCGGCCGGTATGACGAACAAAAAGCAGCTCAATGAATACCACGCGCAAGTCCGAGACATCTCAACGATGATCGTTCATCCCAAATGTAAAAAATTAGCTCACGGAGCCATGTACGACATCGGCATCATCGTAGTACGACGCCCTTTCAAACTAACCGACTTTGTCTCTCCTGCTTATATCGCATTCTATCAAGAAGTAATTATCCATCAATTCCATGCCCAATTATATATTTTTTAGGCTCACTTTTATTCCGAACTCATTACACCACTAATAGCAAAAAGTGGCTCTTGCGAACTGGTCACTTGGTTTGCATCTAAAAAAGGCGAAACTCCCGTTCTTCAGAAGCAGACGGTCAACATAAAAGACCAATCTTCGTGTAGTCGAGAAGTTCCTGAGATAGCTAGTCAGTATCTAATAATTTATTTTGTTTTATTTTTCTTTTAGAAGCTTATACCTGTGATTATTGCTATTTTTGTACAACAATGAGCGATAAATTTGGATGCTCGGAGTCTTTAGCGGGAGCTCCTATATTTTGCGATTCGTTTTTTACCGGAGTATTCAAAGACATCGAAAACTGCACGTCCCATCACCTATACGTCTTTTCAAGAGTTGATAGCTCGATGGAATGGATCGGATATATAATAAGCCTCGGGAAAACATCACGATTGACCACTTCTTTTCTACTTGTATCAATAAATATTTTATTTCTGTATGGGAAACCTGTTATCTCGTCCTGAACTCGACTGCTCCTCCCGAGATTCAAAATCGATACGAACCCCCACTTGGGGAAAAGCGTTTCAGTGGGAGAGAGCATCACCTTCAAGGACCGTCGCGCCGGAGAGGGTCGCTTTATAAAAACTAAGGACACCCTGTCAAGCTTAGCTTTGTTTCACATTCCATCCAACTTCTGAAGACAACCATGCCCGGCGTGTATACCGTGAATAGCACCGTCGATACTCCCAATACGAAAATTCCTTCTATTGGGCTCGGCACATGGCAAGTAAGAGTCAAACTTTTTACTTCTTTCAATTGAATTCATGAAACTAATTATCGTCATCTAATATAATTTACATAATTAACACCTAAAGACATTCAAATCCCAAGTTCATTTACCTATGCCACGTATATATAAATAATTAACAGATTATAACGTTCAATTAAGTAGGTACTCATTTTAAAACATTGAATTTGCACTTATGCTATAAATAATATGAAGGTCGTGTAATTAATTTTTATCTTTGTGAAATTTAATTAAAAATATAAATGAAAAGTTACCGATATTTAACAATTTAAGTATTTTATTTATTATCGGTTGCATCCAAAACGTATTTTTTATTAAACAGTCGATATTTACAAGTGGATAAAAAATATCTGGATGGAATGTTTTTGTAAAAACGTGTTGGTTTTACGATAAAACGATTGGAGTTGGAGACCGGTAAAAATACCGGTGAAGCGTGGGTGTTACGTAACGGTTTGGTGTCAGATTATGTAACTGTAGACGCTAAAGTCTTTGTTTTCTTCCGGGCCAAACCAAATTGAGAAAATGCACTACTTTTATCAAATTTTTCTTTGATGTTTCATAGATTTTTCTTATTCATAGTTTATTGTATTTCTCATAATTCATCACTAGTGAGTCAAATTTTATCTATGCGATAGACGGTTGCTCTTGAAAAAGTGAGTTATGGTTAAAATGACAACAAATGGTTTTTGGGAACTAAAATCCTTGCCATATTACCTATGACAGGAATAAGAAAATTATACACAACCACAATATCATCCCAAGGGAACCAAAGAACTAACAAAGAAAGGAATAGGTCAAAGATGAGGACAAAATCCTCAGCGACATTTTACATCCGAACAGACTACCACATCGATACCGAGGCCTTCCCCTGGAGTTGGGACCGGGTTTGGGAGTTTAATCCCTTTTTGAGGCCTCCAGAAAATATACATTTTCGCCCAGGAGGTTGGAACTAGGAACGCGGTAGCGATCCGCCCTGCCAATGAAGAGTTTCAGGTAGAAAACCTTCACCAAGTTTTCACTGTTTCGTAGAAGGTTGGGGGAGGGCGTGGGAATGTATGGGAGGCTATGAGAGAGTAAGAGGAGGTGGTGAAAGCCGAAAGGTTGTACCTCAATGAGAATGCCATTTGGAAAAACGTGAAACGTGAAGAACTATTTGTCGCAGAAAAAACAATGAAAAGATGAATAAAATAATAAAAATTGATCGATTGGTTTATAGATCAATAAAAACTACATCTATAGTTTAACAGTAGATGGACATCCTTATGTTTTACCTTCCCAATCGTTAATTTTGTGTTATAAAACTAATAATTTTTCAGGCAACTGAAGATGAACTTGATTTAGCCCTTACGACAGCAATCGAAGCAGGATACAGACATATCGACACCGCCTACGTGTATCTCAATGAGAGTGCCATTGGGAAAACGCTAGAAAAACTTATTTCTAGCGGAAAAGTGAAACGTGAAGAACTCTTTATTGTGACTAAGGTGAATAAAAAAAATCTACTTTTAGGATAATTAATTTTTCTGTATTTCAGTTACCCAATATTGCAAACCGTCCGGAGTATGTCGAGACATACATAAAGAAATCTTTGGAAGCATTACGCCTTACGTATCTGGATTTATATTTGGTCCATAATCCAGTTTCATTGATGCATGGTGAAGATTTACTTCCTCGAGATGAAAATGGAGCTTTAAAACTTGACATGGAAGTCGACCATTTAGAATTGTGGAAAGTAAGAAAGATTTTAAAATAGAGACGATTTAACTTATTGTTATTGTAGGCCATGGAAAAGCAGGTTGACGCAGGAAGGACAAAAGCGATTGGCATTTCGAACTTCAATTTACGTCAAGTGAAACGCGTTTATGAAAATTCGAGGATTAAGCCGGCTTGTAATCAGATCGAACTTCACGTTTACCTCCAGCAGAAGGAGATGGTCAATTACTGCAAGAAAAATGGCATTGCAGTCGTTGCCTACGGTGCTTTGGGATCTTCTGCATTATTGGATTTTCAAAAAAAATTTGGATTTCCAGTCGAAAAGTAACTTCCATAATTATCAGACACCTTATTTATAATTTTCTTTCCTTAGAGCTCAACTCCTCAGATTATTGGATGACCCGGTCGTGAATGAAATCGCAAAAAATCACGGAAAAATGGCATCGCAAGTTCTTTTGCGCTACATGGTCGAAATGGGTGTCTCCGTCATTCCGAAAAGTTCAAATCCGAAAAGGATACAACAAAATATTGATGTACGTAATTTTCCTTAACCCAAAAATATAAAAAACGTCTTTTCATAGATTTTTGATTTCGAGCTCACTAAAGAGGAATATAAGCGGTTGGAAGCCTTGGATAAAGGAGAAGAAGGAAGACAGTTTTGTGATGGACTCTTCACGTTGATGGAACCTCACCCAGAATATCCATTTAAATAACTAAGAAAAACTTTGAACTATTTATGTACCAAAGTAAGAGTTATAAATGCAACCGCAAACCCATATTCTGCACATACAAAAGTCATATCTTATTTTAAATAAATATTTTATGTCTAAGACTTACCTGGAAAATGTGAACCTTTGGACAATCAAATTCTGGACTCAAAGATGGGTACATGTAGGTTCATGCAATAGGATAGGACTACATATCTCTAGGGACTAACCACGGCTACGAGAGTTGTTGATTCTACCGATGCTCACTAGATGGAACCAGCTGTAGGCCTAGTACTGCTTCGATTCTTCTCTGTTGGTGTAGGTACTCTTATACCGTCAATATCTCAAGTTCCCTTGATAATTTCGGTTCCAGATTTGGAATCTGTATTACATTTTACGTTAGAAATGATAGTTTGTAACCATGCATGATAACCACAATTCTTCTCCAGTAAATTTGAAATTATTAAGGGAAATTGAAATGTTGACGGTTTTATGAGTGTTTTTAGAGTAAAAAATCATAACTCCAAGACGGATTGGGATAGAATACCCTAGCAAACGGTGCTTTGATCAGTTTAGTATGCCATTTAACACAATTTTGACATGCTAAATAGAACCACCTTGTATTAGGACAAAAAAATTAAGCCCAACTCATGGAAATGGGTAAACAAATTTAAAAAGTATAAAAATTTATTAGGAAATTATTTACATTTTACGAAAAAATAAGGGTAGTTTTTTTTTTATTATGGTTTTTAAAAATCTGAGGTGTGCTCTGTTACGCGAATAACGACGGGAGAGTGGTGATAGAGAGGATGGGAGAAAATATGATGAAGGACTGGGATAGGAATGGCCCTCGTCAACGTTACTGGATAAGGTTGGTCAACTGGAACGGGCACGGGATGAGGAACGTTAACAGGGATTTGATGCGTCACGTGTACAGGGACGGGACGGTCCACGTGGACGGGTACAGGCCTCGGAACGCTGACTGCTACCGGATGGGCGACCGGCACTTGGACGGGTCTTGGAACTTCGACAGGTACGGGATGCGGCACAGGTACAGCGTGAGCTCTCGTTACCGCATAAGGTACAGGTTGAGGTACAGGTACGGGGTACGCCTCTTGCCGTGTATCCACTGAAGTCGGCACGTTATGCTGTATGTATCCAGTACCTCCATAATCAAGTAGGATCTGCCTCTTTATTTTCTCCCCTTGGCTCAAATAAACAACTCCAAGAAATACAAACACCTAAAAAATAAATTAAAAATTAAAAATTCTCAAATTAATAGATTATGTATTCGTACTCGTAGTCCAGTCAATCTAAGCCTGGGGGTGAAAAAAAAAGGTATTTTGTTTGTCTACGGAAATGTGAAGGGGTTGGTCCCATGATTAACCACAAAAAAGCCCAAACCCGTGCTCTTTGGCGTCTGGAGCGTTTTTAAGGTTCTTTTTTTCTGTAATATCTAGAAAACCGTTAGTCGTAGGCGAAATAATTTTTAGTACAAAATTAAAGATAATTTAATTTTCTAGAATTTTGAATAAATATGATTTTTTCGTAAGACCAAAAGTTTCTGAGCTACGAGGTCGCAAAAAAAATCGGGTTTTTTTATTTTGACCTCTAAAGGACAGAAGTCATCTAATCAAAAAAGTGTACTTAATAAAAGTTGTAGAGAATTTAATTACAGATTTTTTGTAGGACCAAAGGTTTCTGAGCTACGAGGCGACAAAGAAGCGGGATTTTCGAGTTTTTCTTATGAAAAAGATTTTAGAAAAGTCTGAAAAAAGCTAGGAAGGTTGTTAATTGCTTTTTGAGAGTTGTTTTTTTAAAGTTAATTAAATTCTCTACAACTTTTATTAAGTACACTTATTTGATTAGATGACGTTTTCTGTCTTTTAGAGGTCAAAATAGAAAACACCAGTTTTTTGCGACCTCGTAGCTCAGAAACGTTTGGTCCTACGAAAAAATCATATTAGCTCAAAATTATAGGAAATTAAATTATCTTTAATTTTGTACTAAAAATTATTTCGCCTACGACTAACGGTTTTCGAGATATTGAAGAAAAAAAGAAAAAAATCACCAAAAATCGCCAAAGCGCACGGGTTCCGGTTGGGGACTTATTGTGGTTAATCATGGGACCAACCCCTACAAATTTCCGTATATAAACAAAATACCTTATTTACATATTTATTTTTATTTGCCCTTTTCGGGCTTAGATTGACTAGACTATCGGCACCCCAAAAAACCTATAGGTATTAAATTTTATCAAGATTTAAAAAAAAATTCTTTAGCGATTGGGGCCCAAAATGACCAAAATCGGGAAGCCAAATTTTCCTTTAATCTTACAAAATATCATAACTTCCCCAATTCTTAATGAATCTTCGCGATAAATACACCGTTCAAAAGCTCTTTAAGGGCTATCGAAGTAGGATCCCAGGGGAGTGTGACAAAGGGGGGAGGGGCCTCTTGTAATATGAAAGTTAGTACAAGAAGATAAACTTATAATTAAGACAGAAATAATAAAAAGAACCAACCTTCAACATTTTTTCTGGAAGAGAAGAACGAAAATGAGCCAAGGAAGATCTGGATGGACTTTTATATACTTGGGCAACTTTCTACATCTGAAAATCTAGACAAATTTCTATAATATTTAAGAATTATTATGTAAAAGAAATTAAAACAAAGGCTAGTAACCTTTTGTTTTTCAACTTTTTTCGTTTGATATTTTAGATTATTTATTCTTCCTCCGGATGAACTTCCTGAAAACTGGTATCATGGGTTTTGTCGATTTTTGTTTGATGTCAATCTCAAAACTGGTTTTTCGTTTGCTCATTGATGATTAATTTTTGAATATGAGACAATGTCGAATGTTTCGAATGTAGAAAGATAAAAATGAAGAGTTTTTTGGGGAAAAAAAGGTTTTATGTAAATCGACTTATCTGAGTTGTCCTTTTTTTTTCGCTAAGTAAACTAAATCTGCATTTTCCATGGCCTATAAATTTAATCTCTAGGACAAAACAAGAGAAAGGAAAAGCGGTTGAAGTGTTTAGGATATTTTTATTTTGCCACGAATCGATCACTGCCCTTGAAAAATTCATGCTGAGATTTGTCAAAAACGTAATGTCTAATGAGGAAATAAATGATGAATTAAGGGGGATTCTCCCATCAGAATTGTTTGTTTCTCATTCTAGAGATCGCAGCACTATCACCCCCAAAATTAGTTTCCTCGTTTTGGGCACTAAAAATGGTTCCGGGCAAAATTCTTGTTCGCAAACTTCAGATTTGTAATGAGCGACGCAAAAAACATAATAAAATAAGATGGAGATTACGACTGCACCTAAATTTCCCATAGGTAACTGCCCTTTTTTTGATCTTTGGCTATAAATATTATCTAATGGAAAAAAAAAATCTACCTAACAATCTTACAAGAGAGAGAGAGAAAGAAAGGGAAAAAAATTAAGAAGTTTGTGAAGTTCGACGACCTTGAAGGATAAAGAGTGATGAGTCATCTTTGCTTCCCTACAATTTAACTCCCCCTTCCCCGCAGCATCTAATCCTTAAAAATCTCGTACCGACGAATCTATTCATCCGATCTTCTTAATATTAGCATATTTGAAATCAGCTCGTCAAAACCTAAAAGATGACTAGGTACCTACCTGTTTTTTCAAAATTTCAATTTTTTTCTATTTTTTCGAGGAAAATTTTTCCGGAAAAACTGCCCCCTCAACAGCACGCAGTTTTCCAAAAGAATAAGAACGCGCTTTTCAAAATTTCCGACCAATTTTAGTGCCCAAAACGAGGAAACTACTTTTGGGCATCTTCCCTCTCTCTCGCACACTTGGTAGAATTTTGATGTCGGATCCCCCTTAATACTGGTCTGGTCTCAAAAAGTGGCCTGAAAATTTTTATTTTTTGATTTCATCCAAAATGTGGTTTTTGACCATTTTTAGGATGATAAACGAGAATCCGAGGTCGTTTTTGGAATATAAAACATTTTTATCCTCCCCAACAAAGGGGTG
Source organism: Orius laevigatus (assembly GCA_018703685.1). NCBI lineage: Eukaryota > Metazoa > Arthropoda > Insecta > Hemiptera > Anthocoridae > Orius > Orius laevigatus. The sequence goes on along the minus strand of JAGWEN010000097.1, from coordinate 24,074 downwards.
ACCCTTTTTCACTTTTTTGACCCAAAAATTTTAATTTTTTGATTTCATCCAAAAATGTGTTTTTCGACCATTTTTAAGGTGAAAAGCAAAAATCCGAGGTCGTTTTTGGGATATAAAAGCATTTTTATCCTCGTCAACAAAGGAGTGACCCTTAACTTTTTGGGCTTGATTTCATCCAAAATGTGGTTTTTGACCATTTTTAGCATGAAAAACAAGAATCCGAGGTCGTTTTTGGAGTATAACAACTTTTTTTTTGACCTCACCAAAGGGTCATCTAAGATCTGTGATGTAAACGAATACTAGGTTGCTAGGATGGTAAGTTTTAAAAGGATCAGCATGTAAAGGGTTAAGTATTATTAATAGAAGCCCCACTGAGGAGTAAAGGAGTAATTGCCTCAAGTCACAACCCTCTCGATAGTAGATGGGGAACGTCAAACATTTATCATTCCCCCCAAAAGCTATCCCCACTCCCGAGAAACCATACACTCCTTAGGCCTCGCCTGGTTTCTTTCCCTCACTACCTACTTCGTTAAAATTCAAGTATCGACTTACGGGGCTTTAAAGGTGCATTTATAATTTCTTTGATCTGGGACGTATCAGAGCGCAACTCCCATTTCCGTGGGGGGCTTTTTCGCCCCTCTTTCTAGGACTATTATTTCCGTATTTAGGCTCCCCGCCAGGACGCACCAGTGTCAAGATATCCACCGAACGCTACCCGAAGTTTATTTTTTTCCCCCTTTTGCCCTTTCGAACTCGTCGAATCCTGGCGTTTTACGTGAACTAGTTTTCCGCGGGGTTTTCAAATTTTTCTGTGCTTTCTTCTATTTTTAAACTTCTTTTTCGAAAGGCAAAAGGTAAGTTTTATATCTATTTTTAGTCCTGATATTCGATATTTAAAATTTTTTGTCCTTCACTAAAATGTCAGGGTGATGTAAATTTATATTCGTGCTTATTAAAACTGCAACTGATATTTACATTTTAATTGGATGCTTGTTATAGATTACCTGAAATTTTTATTTATTACTTTAAAAAAAAATTACAATTTAGGTAATTTTAAAAAAAAATTTCCACTTCCTGATAGAATAAGCTAAATTTTAGATGTTTATTATGTACTTATTAGCATTTTTATGGAATTTTCTGTTTTTTAATATTTTCCATTACCTATGAAATTCCTTACATTGTGCATTTTATAAAAATTATTTTAAAAATTAAAAATTAAATGACCTGAAAAGTGCAAGTCGCGATATGTAACTACAATTAAAAATTGAATAGAAAGTTGATTCTGTTCAGGTATTACCCGGAAATTAGATAAAACGAATTAATTAGTCATAGGCTTTTGAACTTTTGAATGTTTGTCTAGAATATACGATAGGAATTCATAAAAAACGTCAGTGAATGTGGAAACTTGTCTATCGAGATATGAGAAATCGAACTTTGGACTGTTGGAAATCAAAGGGTTTGCAATTACAAGATAAACGGCTTTGTACAGACGAGCAACAATTAAGACGACCTCGTTTATTGCGTAACGAAACCTAATTGTTTTGTCGAGTCACGTTACCATTGAAAAGACAAGTTTCATTCTCAGATTAATTTTTATTACGATTCTGAGGAATGTGGGTATGGGTCCAAGTGGCCAAGCGAGAGAATGAGAAATGTCTTGGTACCCCCCTTGTACCTCAACAGTCATTTACATAATAAAAGCAGGGCAGTGTTCAGAGAAAAATTTTTACTATGAATGTACTATAAGTGCTTTGTCTTTCAAGTCCAAGAATGAATCTTCAAATTTTGTCTTTGAATTCCACTCTAAATGAATATGTATCCATGGATAGACCCAGGGATAGAGCCGGTACCTATTAGAATCAGGGTGGCTGATTACGAATCTGAGGTTTGCCGACTGAAAGCTTGTCAAAATCGAATAAAAGAGTAAAAAGTTTTGCATTATTTGCGGTTTTTTGCTTTTATCTCCAGAACTAAAGGTTTCAGCGAGTTGACCACTTAGTACAAACTAAAAGCTAATAAAATGAGGTAAAAATCCATTAATCATTTATTCAATTCGGCCCTGCCGTTTGGCAGCTATCCTTGGAAAAAGTTTTCAAGGTTTGAGGGCGGTAAACGGTGGGAGAGAACCTCATGCAATTCATTCTGATTAGGCCCATTTTAAAGGTGATTCAGCGCTTATTGACGTGAAAGTGGTCCGGATACCTTATGCACCATACCTTTCGCTCTAGAGCCAAAGGTACTTGAGATTACTTATCCGGGCAACTTTTAAAACAACAAGCTTTAAATTGCATCTAAAATGGGCTTATTTTGAACTCTAATTAGACCTCTCTCTAGACTTCAAACCCACCTTGATTTCCTCAACGGTAAACTTTGACCATAGATAGCTGCCAAACGGCTTGGCAGAATTAGACAAATGTTAAATGGATTTTTAGCTAATTTTATGATCTTTTATTTTGTATCAAAAAGTCGAGTCGCTGAAACCCATAGTTTCTTAGATAAAAAAAAAAAACCGAAGCAAATGCATACATTTTATATTTATGCAATTTTGACAAGATTCCAGTAATTTCTGTCAGCAAATATCAGATTGGTGACCAGCTACCCAAAAAACATAAAAGGAAGATAAAGATTACGACTGTATCTATACTTTCCCATAAATAGCCTGCGGTAGATGTTGACACTGTGTAGTGACCATTGGTTTTGGTAAAAAATTTCCCATAAAACGTTTTCGATTAAAGTAAAGTTTATAAAGAGACGCAATTGGTCATTGACATGATAAATGTACGATTATTTTGAAGTTGTTATTAGTCATAATTTTTTGTGAAGATAATGAATTTTAATGTTTAAAGCCCCTGTGACCGATAAGACGAGAGAAGAGATAAGAACGGTAGAATTTTTTTGTTATGGAAAACGTCTCTTTTTATTTTTATTTTTTATTTTATTTTTTTTCACTTTCTTCCTCGTTGATCTTTCGCTCGAAGCTGAAAGACCTTCATCGGCTCTGGGTTGAGAGGTCAGGGGCTCGACTCGTTTTCTAGGTCAATATTTCAGATCCCTTCTACCGAGGCGATCAAAGGGTGCACTGATAGGGAAAAAAGGAAAATATTTATCGAACTTTATCAACATACAAACAGATCAATTGACGGATTTGTTTGCCATTAGAATGCAAAAGGAGCGTCATATTTACGAACGTTACCTATAAAAAAAGAATCGTTTTAACTTCAAAATTTTTTGGAAGATGGACTGAAAATTAGGAATCCAAGATTAGTAGTTTTAAGCCTCACTTTGCTCGAAAAATACGAATGACTAGTTTTTGTTATCAAGTATAATTTTTGCAACTTATGAGTCCTTTTCAGGATGCAGTCGATGAGATCACTGAGAAGAGCGTTGTCTGGGCTTCGATCAAAAAAACTTCTTGAGCCCGAGACGTCTCTGAAAACCCTTTCAGTCTCAACCAGAAACTACTCATCGCCTCATTATGTAGAATCGCCGTTTGGGCAAATTACCATCCCGGATTTGACGATACACGATAGGATCTTCAAAGATTTGGACAAATGGCCTGAGCACACCGCTTTGGTAATTAGAATTTTTTTTAGCGTTGAAAATGATTATGTCGACGAGTGACGCGAGAAATAAATCCGCGTGGATAAAAATATCCAACCTTGTTTAAAGGAAGCCAAGTTGTTTTTTTATTCCCCTATAGAGATTCACCTGGTGCTCGGACATCACTCGACAGCCATTACTCAATCGCAGCTGCCAATTAATAAAGGATTACCAATTTAAGTTTCTACTTCTTTCTTTTCTTGTGGAAATGTTGACAATTTTTGAAATTTTCATTGAAAAATACTCCGGTCCGTTCTTAACCAAATTTTCACCAGAAACAGGGGATAGGAAAGCGGCAGCGTTCCGCCCTGCCACTGGAGAGAACCCTCAACCCACTTTCCAGTTTGAGTCTCCAGACCAGACTTTTTTTTTAACACAATGAACTTTCCAGGCGTGCGGAATGACTGGAAGGTCCTATACTTATGCCCAGTTGAAAATATTGAGTCGAAAAATCGCAGCTGGTTTCCTAAAAGCAGGACTGAAGCCCGGTCAAGTTGTCGCTCTCGTACTGCCCAATCTGCCCGAATTTATGATCGCTATGTTGGGTGCCCTCCAGGCCGGACTGGTCGTGTCGACAATCAATCCTTTGTACGCACCAGGTAAGACGATTTCCACACAAAAAAAGTTTGGCCGAATACAATTTTTTAGAGGAAATCAGCCATCAGTTGCTCAACTCCGAGGCAGCCCTTGTGATAACGTTTCCGATGAAAATAAGCGACGTACAAGAAGCAGTTGCGAAAAACAAGTCGCCCAATAAGCCACCAGTGGTCGCCATACATAATCCTGCTGATGAGCTTCCGGATGGTGTGAGATCATTCATGGAACTTTTGATGGTCGAAGACGTCGATGAGGATGCCGTCGATAAAGTCAAAGTGTCCAACAACGACCTCGCTCTCCTCCTCTACTCCAGTGGAACGACCGGACTTCCAAAAGGTGTCAGACTCACTCACCGCAACATCGTCTCCAACATGACCCAAGTAGACCACCCGTCCATCAAACTAGCACACGAAACAACAAGTAAATTGATATACCATCACCCAAAAGTTGATCACAATTGACTTTTTTGCAGAAGATCATCAAGATGCTACAGCTTGCGTGCTACCGTTCTTTCACATCTATGGATTAAACACTTGCGCCTTGTCATACTTAAGTAACGGAATAAAACTGGTGACACTTCCAAGGTTCGAACCAGAACCTTATCTTAAAGTCTTAAAAGAGCACAAGGCATGTATTTAAAGAAGAAAAATGTCATCCTACTAGGTACATTTTGACATAAACATGGTATTTCTTAAGGGAGGAACCAGCTGGATGTCACTTAGGTCATTAATGATCGTCGTCACCAAAATAATGAAGTTTTTCAGTGATGAAGTTGAAGAATCTAACTTAATCTTTTGTTTTAGATCTCCTTGGCTCATGTAGTTCCTCCATTAGTCCAATTTCTTGCCAATCATCCAATGGTGACCACAGCAAGCTTAGACACGTTACGTTGCGCGATCAATGGGGCAGCAGCAGTCTCTTTGATGGACGCGAAAAAGCTGTTGGAAAAAAAGAAGATGGTTTTTATGTCAGGATATGGCCTGACGGAATCCTCGCCGGTGATAACTTCCGCCAAAAATACGACTGAAAATTTACAAACTGTTGGGCACGTCATGTCCAATTCTCAAGTTAAAATTATCAATACGGAAACCGGAGAGGTCCAGGATCCTAGCATACCTGGAGAAATTTGCTGCAGAGGTCCTCAAGTGAGAGAAATTTGTTTAATTTTTGATGTGCTAATTATTTTATTAGATTATGGAAGGTTATCATAAAAATAAAGAAGCTACAGAAGCAACTTTGATTGATGGATGGCTTCATACCGGAGACGTCGGACGATTTGATGAAATGGGCCAAATGTTCATTGTCGACAGAATCAAAGAGTTGATCAAAGTGAAAGGATTTCAGGTCTGTATTATTTTGCATCTTTCCCAAAAATGAAATTCTTCCAGGTTGCGCCACTTGAGCTTGAAGAGCTGATCAAGACGCATCCAAGTGTCGCAGACGTCGGTGTCGTCGGAAAGCCTGATCCGAGATTCGGCGAAGTCCCGATCGCTTTTGTCGTCAAAAAGCCGGGAAGCGACTGCACGGAAAACGCGCTCAAAGAATTCGTCGCTAGCAAAGTCGCAGAATACAAACAGCTCGGAGGTGTCGTCTTTTTAGGCGCCATACCGAAGAACACCACAGGAAAAATCTTAAGAAAAGAACTCAAAGAATCCCTACTCAAGTGATAATACCATTAAAAAAAATTAAAAAATATCAAATAGTTTTGTACAATTGTATATTTGATAAATTGTTGTTTATAATTTTTGTGTACATAAATATAGGTTTATTTTAGTATTTTTGTGATATTTTAGAATAATTCAAAAATCCTTTTTCAGTTAAAGAGCAATCCATTGTAGAAGCCTGATGATCTCAGGGTCAGTATGGCCCAGTGTGTGGCATGGTCAGATAGGGAGAACGAAAAATTCTTGAAGGGCCACTGAATGGTTGCTTGATTTTTGACCCATTTTAGGCACTAGGGGCACTTTAACTAGACACTATAATTTATGACAAATAAGGCCCTTTTTATCTTGATTTTTGACCTTTTTAGGCACTAAGGGCCCTTTGGAGTAGATCTATTCCTTTATGACAAAGAAGGCCCTTTTTAACTTGATTTGTGATCGTTTTTAAGCCCTAAGGGCCCTTTTAACTAGATACTATTACTTTACGATAAATATAGCCCTTTTTATCTCGATTTATGACCCTTTTTAGGAACTATGGGCCCTTTTAACAAGATACTATTCTTTTATGACAAATAAAGCCCTTTTTAGCTTGATTGCTGACCCTTTTTAGGCACTTGGGCCCCTTTTAACTAGATTCTATTCTTTTATGATTAATCAGGCCCTTTTTATCTTGATTTTTGACTCTTTTTAGGCACTAGGGGCCCTTTTACCTTGTTTTTTATCCTTTTGGAGAGGTATGAGAATTTCCCGGGCCGGTAAATTTTACCTATTCCACTCTTCGAAGACTGACCAACAGGGGAGGGTTTACAGAAATAAATTGTTTGTTTATATTTAAACAATTTTATACTCTTTTAAAGATACATTATTGTGACAATAAGGCACTACAAAACAAAAAATAAATGGGAAACCCAATATGTACAAAATTTAAGCACCGTTACATTAAAAAAAACATAAAAATATAAATTTGTAAAATTAACATTTAAAAAAAATATAATTCAAAACGGTTTAACAAGATTTTTGATGAATAGGCATGGTCTTTGACTAGATACAATTTTTCTGTTGTCTTTTATTTTGTTTATTGTATTGTCTTTTATGTACATCGAAGTTAAAACGTTTTCCGGAAGAATTATAAAAAAAGAGCTAATTTTACGATCACACAATTTTTTACTTTTCGATGGTAACGAGTAAGTCTTCTCCTTCTAATTTGAGTCCGACGGTGGCGTCGATGGCTTTCACCGTACCGGCGATCGGGGCTTGGACGATCATTTCCATTTTCATCGCTGAGAGCACAACGAGCGAATCGCCGAGTTCGACTTTGTCGCCGACTTTCACTCTCACTTCGGTCACCGTACCAGGCATCGGAGCGCCCACTTGTCCTTTGACCGATTTGTTCGCTTTAGGATGAACGTGTATCGACTAAAAAAAAAAGTTAAATGATTACAATTCTTTAGTTTTGTCTCACTTTCGCTTTTTCAAGATCACGAATAAAGACTGATCGCAATTGCCCGTTCATTTCAAAGAAGACTTCTCTTTCTCCTGTCGCTGTAGCATCTTGAGAAACAGCAACAGTTTTGATGTCTAATAGCTTTCCTTTTTGAAGTTCAACCTAAAAAGAAAATCAGTTTATTTTATTATTTTTATAAAAACTTACTTCAATTGGTTCTCCAATATGAGGTCCGGTTAAAAACGTAGCAGTATCAAGCTTGTCGACAGGCCCATATTTGGCTCTAAACTCAAGGAAGTCGTCAGTCACAGCAGGATACATGGCTGCGCTTAAAACATCCTTTTTGGTCACATTCTCTTTCGAGTGTTTTTCAATCAAGTTTTCTTCTAATTTGGCGAAATCAAGTGGAGGCAAACTTTCACCAGGACGTCCTTCGATTCTGGGCATGTCTTTAAGGACTTGGGACCTAAATGGTTCAGGGAAGCCTTGATAAGGAATGCCGATGGCACCTTGTAAATATTCGACGACCGAAAGAGGGAAAGAAAGCTCTCCAGCCTTTTTATAAACATCCTCTTTAGTTAGGTTGTTCTGAACCATAAACTGGGCCAAATCTCCAACCACTTTGGAAGAAGGAGTCACTTTGATGATGTCTCCCAAAATCATGTTTGCTTCCGCATAGGATTTTTTGATTTGTTCGAATTTTTCACCCAAACCGAGTGAAAACGCTTGGAATTGTAAGTTCGTGTATTGTCCACCGGGGATTTCATTCAAGTAGACGTCAGCGTTTCCTGATTTCATGGTTACAGTACATTCAAACGGAGCATAAAGAGTTCTAGTTTGTTCCCAGTATGCAGAATATTCGGTCACTTTTGCTAAATCGATGTTTGTGTCTAGATTAGTGCCTTGGAGAGAAGCGACGACTGCTCCCATGGAAGGTTGCGACGTCATGCCAGACATTGAGTCAACAGCGACATCGACGACATCAGCACCGGCTTCAGCGCAAGCAAGCATTGAAGCAACACCAGCTCCACTGGTGTCATGAGTATGGACATGAATTGGAATATCAGGATGCTGCTCACGCAAAGCACCGATGAGCATTTTCGCAGAAGTCGGCTTCAAAAGTCCAGCCATGTCTTTAATCGACAAAACATGAGTTCCAGCATTTACAAGCTCTTTTGCTAAATCTTTATAATATTTCAAGTCATATTTCTTCTTATTTGGGTTCGAAACATCTCCTGTGTAGGATATCGCAGCTTCAATGACTCCTCCGGCTTTCCCGACAGCATTCATTCCCAAAATCAAGTTCGGAAGGTAGTTCAAAGAATCAAAAACTCTGAATACGTCCATACCAGATTGTACGGCTTGTTCGCAGAACCTAAAAGAAATTTTAGTCTTGGATATAATTTTTGTACAACTTACTTATAAACGACATTGTCAGGATAATTGGTGTAACCGACAGCATTGGCACCACGGAGGAGCATTTGGAATGGAATGTTGGGAATAAGTTTTCGCATTTCTTCAAGCCTTTCCCAAGGGCATTCGTGTAAAAAGCGAAGGGAGACGTCGAAAGTCGCACCTCCCCAGTTCTCCAGCGAGTACAAATTGGGAAAGCTATGTGCGACATATGGCGAAATCTTAAGAAGATCGATCGTCCTAACACGGGTCGCTAAAAGACTTTGATGCGCATCTCTGAAAGTCGTGTCCATCAAAAGGAGACCTTTTTTCTCCCTTACGGCTTTAGCAAAGGCCTCCGGACCACCCTTTTTCAACACATCTCTCAACCCAGTCGGCGGCAAAGCTCCTGAAAATTGTTCAATGATAACCAACAGATATGATCACCATGGATATGTCATATGATCCGCACTTCCATGCGACATATCCATGTTTTTAGCAATAATATAGCTTCCTTAACTCTATTTTTATTATAACAGCTATCACCATTAACACATAAATACTTTAAAAAAACATAAATCTACTTTATTCTAATTTTACGTGCATTCAAGTGCTACCACATGCGTTTTAAAGCAGTGTTCACAAAATTCAAGCTTCTCGACAACTTACTGACGTTTTGTAGTTCTAGGATCCTTTTAATTGAAAATTAAGCTGTTATATTGTTAAATTTAATACTAGAGTTAAGTTTTCAAAAGGAAATTTGAACTTAAAATATAGTTACCTAACATGGTTCCATCCTCGGTGAATGTTGTTTTGCTATAATCTGCACACAGATGCATAGATAAGGTAAAACTGAAGACAGACTCAATATTATGAGTTTCAAGGGTTACATAATTATACTGTATCGGCTCTCTTAAATTTAAGCTTAAATTAAACATAGGGAAAAAATCCCATTATGTTGGCACACCTGTGGCATTATAAACTATAACCTCCTGCAGGATTACATTAACAAAGAAGAATCGATACGTGTATAAAAGTAAACGATTGAAGAACCTCAATAAAAACATGCTTAATCTTACCATAAGTTGGATTTCTTAGATTTTAGGTCAATAATGAAGTTAATAACAAAATAAACCAACACCTAAGCTACAGTAGCTGAATTCTAGTCTGTCATACCAATGGGTGGTTGAGGTGTGTGGACTTTGATTCTGGCTGGTCGAAGTTTGGTAGCTAAAGGAGTTTGAGGTCCATTGATGACGACATTTCCGAGGTAGTTTAAGAGCTTTTGAGCTCTGTTTTGGGACGATTTGATCGTGAAGAGTTGAGGGTTTTCATCGATGAAGTATGTATCGACAGCTCCGCTAGTGAATTTTTGGTTTTCGAGGACGTTAAGAAGGAAAGGAATGTTTGTCTGGAAAAAAATTAGAAAATATGAAATAAGAGATGTTTTACCTTGACTCCACGGACACGGAATTCTCGTAAGGCACGGGCGAGTTTGGCACAAGAGGAATGAAGGTCTGCAGCATGGGCGATGACTTTGGCAAGGAGGGAATCATAGTAGGGACTAATGACTGCTCCTGCGTAGGCTGAAGCGCTGTCAATTCTTATGCCCATACCTTCACCAGATCTAAAAACTTCAATCCTTCCTGTATCAGGTCTAAAGTCTTTGGCAGGGTTTTCACTGGTAACACGACATTGAATCGCATAACCTATCTTATTAATATTCTCTTGGTTAAGACCCATTTCAGGCAAAGTGAGGCCTTCTGCAACCTTAATTTGAGACTGAACTAAATCGATTCTGAAAAATTATTGTCAATATTGTTCAATACGTTGAGAAAACAGCATACCCAGTGATTTCTTCAGTGACTGTATGCTCTACTTGAAGTCTGGCATTGACTTCAATGAAATAGAAATTATTCTGAGCGTCTAATAGGTATTCGACTGTTCCTGCATTTTCATATCCGACATGTTTAGCAAGCTGTAGTGCTTTGTCGAACATGGCTTCGCGGACTTGGTTGTTTAAATGAGGAGCTGGAGCGATTTCGACGACTTTTTGATGTCTTCTTTGCACCGAGCAGTCTCTTTCGTATAAATGGACGACATTTCCGGCTTTATCACCGAGCAATTGGACTTCAATGTGGCGTGGCCTTTCGATAAACTTTTCGATGAAAAGAGCACCGTTTCCGAAAGCTGCAGCGGCTTCTGAATGAGCACGACCGAAAGATTCTTCGACATCTTTCATGTGTCGGACGACCCTCATACCACGACCTCCACCACCGTAGGCAGCTTTGAAGATAATCGGAAGTCCATGTTCTTGACAAAATGCTTTGGCTTCTGCTGCCGTTGTTATCGGGCCAGGAGTACCAGGCACAATTGGAACTCCGGCATCAATAGCAGCTTGACGAGCTGCAACTTTATCACCCATTTGCTCGACAACTTTTGGAGAAGGTCCAATAAACCGTAGGCCCGCATCGATAACCGCTTGAGCGAAATCTGAACGTTCGGAGAGAAAACCGTAACCAGGATGGATGGCGTCGACGTCATTTTCTTTGGCCACTCGAACGATTTCTGGAATGTTCAAATACGCCTGGACAGGCTCGAGGCCTTTCCCAACCAAATAAGCTTCGTCGGCTTTCTGCCTGAACATCTGCATTTTGTCCTGCTCCGAATAAATCGCAACAGATTTTATTCCCAATTCTGTACATGCTCGGAACACTCTGATAGCAATTTCACCTGAAATAAACCCAAAAATGATAATATCGATAACTGTCGGGACAGTGGTGGGAGATGGTGGAAGGTTGTGGGAGAGGGTAGAGATGGTTGAGGGAGAGTTAATGGAATAGGAAGAGGCTCGAGGAGGGTAGTGGAGGTGATGGAGCAGGGTGACTAGGACGAAGAGGGTAACTAGGAGCAGGTTGGGAGTAGCTATTTGGTGGTTGTGGAGAGGTCTCTAGAGCCCCGGATGTTTAAGAAAGTTCAAGTTTTTCATTTACCTACCTCGATTTGCGACTAAAACACTCCGAATTGGCTTATATTCTACATTTTTCGAGCTTTTATGCCTTTTCGATACACTCCAAGCGACCACGTTGTTTTTAATTCTATTCCTCACATGATACGTCGACTTTATACTTCCCAACATCTTGGATCAAATTATTCCGCACCTGAAACACGTTATTGTTGTAAAATTGTGAAAAATATTTCTTTTTTGTCTCATTCGTGGGAAACATGTCAGGTCTTTAGGTAATACTTTGATGGATGAGAATGGAGTAGACGTAAGGTGCTTTTGACGGGTTAGAACAACTAAGAAATTGAAGAGGGAAAAATGTGCGCCACCCAAATGGCCAGGCATCAATCAAAATTATTCATCAACATGAGAATGTAAAAAGTCGATTTTTTGTTAGAATAGACAAAAATCTACAATAAAAAGCTAAAACGACCTTTGAAATTACGAAGCCAAGCTGCTTACTACCCTTTTCGTGGCTATTTGTACGATTTCGCTGACATTGAGGACAAAAGAAGTCATAGAATGGGAATTGCATCCATTAGCTTAAATTGATCCTTATTCTGGAAAAAACAAATTTTCCTTTTTTTGAATTTCTCATGGCGATTAAATGTAATCGAAGATTTTTTTTAAATCCTTCAAGGGGGGATATTCACAGACCGCAGGGTGGGCCAACCTTCCGCCGATAAGGAAATTACGTTTTCCTATTCAATTTCCATTTTTATTATCACTCTTCTGCCTGAGGGTTCTCCATACACTTCCCCCCATTATGTTGCCTCTACAAAACTGCCTTTTCCATTTCTCAATCCCATCCTGAGCCCTAAAAAAAAAATTCATTCCAATTTCGTTCAAGTGAATATTTTTTTATGATATTCAACATGTTTTGAATATTTTGATACATCAAAAACCAGGTCATCTGAAATGGAAAACTTTTCATATTTAATTCAAAACTGACAGAAAACTCAATTTTCATTTAGTTTGACTGGTTTGACGTCTTGTATTAAACTTTTTATTTTGTTAACTTTTCCTTGAAAAAGTTGTTGGGATTCTTTTTCAAAATTTAACAATAAAGGAGCCTCTTTCCGATAAATTAGATTCCATTTAGGGCCCCCTTAATAAGTTATTTGTGTTCCCAAATGACGAAACAAAGGGAAATCATCTTTAACAAGTTTAGGCTTTGACCCTTTGGTGTCAGCGCTTTCTCTCCGCATGCGGTTGATTAAATCATAACAAGCTGAAACAGGGATTTACCCTAAAATAGTGAATTCGTGCAAGTTTAAAATTATTAATTATTTCGAGAAGTTTGAAGCGTTTCTGAGGACTGTCGGTTCGTATTGTTTGCAAAGAGAAAGGAGTCTCAGAGACAAATTAGGGTTGATGGATGAGATTTAATACATCCCTTCGTATCCTCCGTACCTGTGTATTCCCTTTGTTCCTTTAGCCGTTCGTTGACGTATAAATTTTAGCGGAATAGTAAATAACACGGAGAGCACACCCTCGTCAACGGGCGTAAATCCTTATCGGGGATGGGACTTTTGATGCGGAATTACTCCGTGTTCAAATCACATGAGTAGGATCGCAGAATCGGACACTATGGATGAAAACCTTAATCCCATAGAAATCAAACCTTTCTCACACTAATATCACATGAACATATTTTAAACTAAGGGGTCTGGAAGACCCTTCCCCAAAAACCCGAATCCGACGGTATTACAATAACTTCTCTTCGAGAAAGTTAAAATGGGAATATTCATTAATGAATGAGACGTCATGATTAGTAAATTAGGGCTTTCCTGAAAAAAGTAGGACGAAAAAATGGGCCTTAAGTGGGATTCGAACCTACGGCCTCTTGCTTACCAGGCAGACGCTCTACCACAGAGCTATTGGAGCCCGCTGAAGACCATCCTACCGCAGGTTCCCTAACTTGCTTCCCCCCCTAACTTGACCCCCTCCAACTACCCCCAATTACCCCCTCCGACTACCCCCAATTGCCCCCTTTAACTACCCCCAATTGCCCCCTCCAACTACCCCCAATTGCCCCCTCCAACTACCCCCAATTGCCCCCTCCGACTACCCCCAATTGCCCCCTTTGACTACCCCCAATTGCCCCCTCGACTACCCCCAATTGCCCCCCAACTACCCCCGATTGCCCCCTCAACTACCCCCAATTGCCCCCTTTGACTACCCCCAATTGCCCCCTTTGACTACCCCCAATTGCCCCCTTTGACTACCCCCAATTGCCCCCTTTGACTACCCCCAATTGCCCCCTCCAACTACCCCCAATTGCCCCCTCCGACTACCCCCAATTGCCCCCTCCAACTACCCCCAATTGCCCCCTCCGACTACCCCCAATTGCCCCCTCCGACTACCCCCAATTGCCCCCTCCGACTACCCCCAATTGCCCCCTCCGACTACCCCCAATTGCCCCCTCCGACTACCCCCAATTGCCCCCTCCGACTACCCCCAATTGCCCCCTCCGACTACCCCCAATTGCCCCCTCCGACTACCCCCAATTGCCCCCTCCAACTACCCCCAATTGCCCCCTCCAACTACTACCTCTTCACCAACAATCCCCTCATAATAACCCCCCATCAACGAGCCTCCAACTACGAAAAACCGACCGGCAAATATAATTACATAAAGGACAAATAACTTCCGTCTAACAAAAAATGTTAAAAAGAATTTTTAAAAGAGAAAATCCTACTTGAGGCGTTCTTCTAAAAAAATTCCCAATATTTTCTTCGCCCCTGGGAAGGTTTGTTGTTGACCCATCATCGATTCTCTTTAAAAAAAACAATCATGAAGCTATTTAAACATTCCTATCATAATTTCTTTTAAAAATTCCATAATAATTCATTAGGTAGAGAAAAAATGAAAACTTTTTTTTTAAGGAAAGTTCACACAAAAAAATTGCTTTATTAAAACCGTCCATATTAAGGGGTTAAAAATTATAAAAATTCACGTTGAAGTTATAATCAAAACACGAATTTTAGCATTTCCTACTTTTTTGAAGATAGTTAAACTTTTAAAACGCCTTTTATCTTCATAACAAGAAAATTAAGAGTTTTTAATGTACAGGATAAAAAACGGAGAAGGTGATACCGAACGTGATTTTCACTAAATAGGGGGATAACAATGCTAAAACTTTTAATAATTAAACTTTTAACGAGCGAACGAGAAAACTCGTCAAAGCTTTCAAATTCACTCGGGGAAATCGGGAACGCCTGAAAAGAAGGGAAAAAATGTAATCGAATTTTCAAGGATTTGGAAAACAATTTTACGTCGTCCTTCAACATCAAGTTTACGGACACAAAAAAAAAGATTCAAAAAGAGTTTTTTTTTTAAATATTCACATGATTTTTATTCATAAAACGTTATCGGACGGTGTAAACAAAAAGTAATCCTTAGCGTTTTTAAGATAAGCCTTTCACGGGTAGCTGGGAAAGAGCAAATATTTATAAGTAATTAAATCAACACAACGCTGTTCGTGTACACTCTTTCCCCGTCAACTTCTGATGAAAAATACAGAAAATCTGACAAATTTTAATCAAATTCTTGGTTAATTTTCTATGTTTCACGTTTAATCTTGGCTAGCCAATTAGTAAATTGGAACATTTGAAGATTTAATTTCCGACCGAAGGATTTCGACTTTTGACCCAAAAGAAAATTAAAACGAAACCACGTTTGGCTTCTGGGACGTTATTTCTTAAACAAAAACACTATAAGGGCCCCCGTTTTTGATCGTTTTAGACAAATTTTGGACGTTTTTTTGACCGTTATAGACAGATTTTGGACGTTTTTGACCGTTATAGACAATTTCTGGACATGTTTTGATCGTTTAAAAATCGAAAATTCGATGACAAAATAAATGGGAGTCGCTAAAAAAAATTGCCTTCTGAACACAAAATTCACATAATTCAAAGAATAGCCGAGTTACAAAATTTGTTATGCAAATTTCCCAATTCGTGTCTTTCGGCCTATGTTAATGAACGCTCTTCACTAGGTACGTTCAAACTATAGTAAAAATAAAAAAAATGAATAAAAACGAACATTTTACATAATAGAGTCACTAATCTAATGGTAATTTTAATCAAAATAAAAGGATCAAGGGCATCTTTAAGGTTATCGACATTTTGAGGATAAAGTAAATTACATTTTAAAATAAGCTATATTGAAAACCCATTTATTATTTTTAGCAAAAATATTGATTTATGAGGAGATTATAGAAGGTTTGATGCTTTTCTGGCAATACTAGCGATAAAATTTGAAATATTTCCACGAGGAAAGCTCATAAGAATTTAAGCGTTTTAATTTTTAAAACGTACGAGGTTTTTCCTTTATCTTTAGAGGAAATTTTTGAAAAAAGAGGCAACCTAATAAAAAAACGGGTTTGATACAAGCCTTGTAATTGGGACCGGTTTTCTCCACCTAGATCGAAAAGTACAATATTCTCTTTTTAAAAGGAAGAGGGTTTTAAATCCGACGATTTTTTCCTCGAACGAAAACGAAACTCACCGCTTGGATTCGTCAAAAAAACAAATTCCATTACCGAGGTCCATTTCGAAACGATTCGCACACAACTTCACATTTTCATCCGAATAAAACAACTGCTTTTCAACGAAACCACCGATTTTTCATTAGAATCGCGATTTTTTCGATAATTTTGACTAGAAAATACACATGTAAAACAATCAAGCGGTCAAAATACACCTGGATTTATCATTTTTTGCTTATTTCAAAGCACTGATTGTGACACCATGGAATAATCAAGGAGGATATAAGTACGATAGGAACATTTAGTCATCTTATAAAACAAAAAGTTATGTTGGACAACCTGAAAAGTGCATTAAAAATAATTCGAGGGGAATCCCCTTTAAATTGGCAGCCTTGGCATACCTTCCACATATTCTATTGTATCATGTATGCGGTTAAAAAAATTATAATAATAATGGAGAAAATATCTGTCAAGGATTTTGTAAGAAAAGCTAAATTTTCCTGACAAAATTCATCAAAATCCGCCCTCCCAACGACTCTGCTCCCCCCTCCCATCATAAGCTGTTGAAGTTAAATAACTTAAGTTAAATAACCTATAATAAATAGAATTTATGTTTCTTTTTCATTTTCCGCCAAAGATATGCTGCTGGCTCTCAAAAGGAACCTGAACTCCCTCGCCCGGTCCCAACTCCAGAGGTGGAATCTGGGAAGTGAAATCCACGATCCCTACTAAGCAAAGGTTGTTGAGATGATAGCCTATGCTAAAGGAAAAGTTCCATTTTAAATTATGTACCTACTTTAATATAATTTTCAGAGACAAAAACTCGCTAAGGCTGCATCGTAGATTCACCAGACTTTCAAAAAAGAATTTCACACTAACGTCGAAGGCCACTCTGTCTAATCCCTATCTTTTTCTACGAATTTACGACTTCGAAAGAAATAATGATAAACTAAAGCATATTAAACGCGTTAAATATTTTGAAAAAGACGATTTCAATTAATGCAAACAAAATAAATAAATACGAGAATTGATAAAAATCGAAATCTTATCTCATACAATTTTTGTAGTAAAAATGGTGGCGTTTTTGGGTGAAGTCTAAAAAAAGTGTAAATTTATACAAGAAAAAGTCATTAATAAAACATGCAATTCATGACATGCATTATTATCAGGATTACGTATTTGATTGCTGATAGCAAGCAGATTTTTAAGCTAATGACGTATCATAATGTATTATGTAACCTATTTTTCTTGGCGGGGCGGAACGCTGCCGCGTTCCTAAATAGGTAGGTACTAGATAATAGGTAGATTTTTTTTAAAGATCTTGCATGTTTATTGTTATTTTTTATTATTCATCAATGATGTAGGTAGATTTAATTAATTTCAAGGCTGTTAAAGACTTACGGTGTTTTGTATAAAATTTTCGCCGTCTTTTCCAAGGCGGAGTAATGAGAGAGACACTAAACGATTCAAAGTTTGGATCTTGACTGTTAAAGTGATTGGATTTGGAGTGAGTAGCGCCCTCTGTACGTCTCAAGACCGGCTTCTAACGCAATCGAGGGGGATGCCCTTGACACGATAAACAAAAACAAGCGGACAGGTGAACAGAAGAGAGGGGGAGAGAGGACGTCGAAAACGCCGCGTTTCTTGAACTTACCGGCCGAATAGCGTTTACAACACGTCTGGAGCGCTTTCCAGAGCCGACCCCATTGCCTGCGAGCTACCTATAGCAGCGATAGTTTTGTACAGCCTTCATTAATTATTTTTGTCAGTCTTTTCTATTAACTAGCCAGTTTTACGAATCAACGGGGTCGTGAATTGCTTCACGACAATCAATGGGGCATTGAAAGAAGAAGAAGAAGAAGAAAAAATGTTTGTTCTTTAAATTGAAATTATTTACATTTCTTTATAAAAATAAAATAAACAAATTACGGCATGGTAGTGTTTTCTACCGTTTGCCGGAGGTTCGGCACTTAAAGTGGTAATTAAATAAATTGAAAATTCTTTGAAAATGAGAATAAATTTTAAAGATGTGAAAAGATGGAAATAAAAATAATTGACTGAATTTAAAAATTAAATTCTTGAACTAAAAACTTTCTGTACTTAATGGCGACTTTATGTCCAGCGGCTTCCATCCACGACTGCGATTATTCAGCATTTCGATTATAGCTAGGTCCAAGATGGTCGCCCCAAGATGTGGCAGCCGGAACTCTCTTAAGATTGGGCACACCCCCAAAAAGTGTTTCAAATCCTCCCTAGCATTCAGATTGCACATGGAGCATGTAGCGTCTCTTCCCTCTCTCACCTCGAGGACGCCTCCATTGAGGTACAGTAGCTCGCACTTGAGCTTAAATAACAACGAGGCATTGTTTAGCTTGATTTTTGATAATTTTTAAGTACTAGGGGCCGTTTTACCTATGTATTTCTTAATGACATTTAAGGCATCTTTTAGCTTGATTTTTGACCCTTTTTGGACTCCAGGGGCCCTTTAGATACTAATCCTTTGTGGCAAATAGGGCCCTTTTTAAGCTTGATGTTTGATCTTTTTTGGACACTAGACGCCCTTTCAACTAGCTACTATTCTTTAAAAATAAATATAGCTTGATTTTTTACCCTTTTGGGACACTGGGGCCATTTTAATTAAATTGTTATATTAATCCTTCATGACAAATAGGGCCCTTTATAGCATGATTTTTAACCCTTTTTGGACACTAGGGGCCCTTTTAAGTAGATACTAATCCTTTATGGCAAACCCTTTTTGCTTTAAGCTACTACTTTTTACTAACCCTTTTTGGCTTGATGTTTGATCTTTTTTTGGCTTCAGGGGCCCTAGATTTTGTTCCTTTACTGCAAAAAAGGCTCTCTTTAGCTCGATTTTTGATCCTTTTTGGACACTAAGGGCTCTTTTAACTGGATTTGGATCCTTTACGACAAAGAAGGCCCTTATTAGCTTGATGTTTAATCCTTTTTGGACACGAGAGACCCTTAAAGCCTAGATTTTGTTCCTATGCGAGAAAATGGCCTCTTTTAGCTTGATTTTTGATCCTTTTTGGACACGATGGGCTCGTTTTAAACATTTTAGACTTTTAAACCACGTTTTTCCCTTATATTGTAAACTGTGCAGTTTCATCACATAAAAGATGCATCCTGTTTCGCGGTTGAGAGATTACTGACCAAACTTGGTGGCAATAGGTCAAGTGGCTCTTAAAAAAGATTAATGCAATCGAACTTCTAGTCCAATTTTCCAACTACAAAGTACCTGAGCCAAAATGTACAATGGAACCTAATTTTTCAACTCAATTACGAATCTCGAAGCTACTTTTGGGTGAAAATGTCCGAAAAAAAAATGAACAAAACCGCCCTGTTAGGGCTTTATAATAATTAAGTTGGTCAGTGTAGCTCATATACTCGGAAGGGCGAATGCGAGTCGAGGATGATGCGGAGGGTTAAATGACCCACATAAGAGACAAGGTCGTTTTGAAATATGTCAGACTTAATCCTTTTATAATCTCTCAGAGACATATATTGCACTCTCCCTTTTATGAACATTTAATTTCGTTTCTTGCTAACAAAAACTTGTTTTTTTCCTTCTAAAAGCAATGAAGCAAATCCCATGTGCAGAGAGTTCACAACGTTTTATTGATAAAATTCTAGGTCTTTTATAGCGGAATATCCATTAAAAAATATTGGATACTTAAACACGTTTCACGGTCTATAGAGACTATTTTGTGCAAATGGATGCACTTAACTGTAACACTTGCCTAGTAAAAAAATGCAGTATTTTTGAAAAAAAGTCAATCTGCGTATTTCCTCTTGAAATTTCCAGAATCTCAACATCGCTAATTATTTTATGTCTTCTGTTTCAAAGAATCCTGGAATTCTTGTTGGAAATCATTGTGACGCTATCTTTCCATTCACGATTCGCCTTTGTATTTCCAATCTTCTTGTCAATCAAACAATTTTTTAAGGTTCCCGACGTAATTTTCACAGTAGAACACTCATTTTCCCATAAGCAGCCACGTGAAAATGAGCTCCTTTTCGCTTTTGAAAATCGCTTCACTATCCACAAATCCAACACGCACTAAAGAATGATATTTTTTGCGATATCAGGTTGAAAAACACGTCCAGTATTTATAAAACCCTAAATATAGAGTAAAAACTCAAGTCAGCTAATATTCATGTCTTTATCACGCACAATACGAACTAATTGCACTCGGTCAAATCATCGATAAACGTCCTCACGTGATAAAAGGTTTGATTAAATTGAAGAAAAACCGATGTTATTTTTAGCCTTAATTACTGATTTAAGGACGTTTTAAATCGATTTTCTCTTAATAAATATGCCAAGATAAGGAAAAATTATAGGGCGCAGTTGGCAGAAAACCCCCAGCATCCCACAGAAACCGCCTCTAAAACGGGAAAACGTGCAGCCTCACTAGTTAAGCCAAAATATTGTTTAAAATATTTTAACGACATTGGCAAATTTTTTTTTATATTTTTTTATAATGTATTCAGGGAAACCTGTTTTTTCCCTCATACAAAACACTTTTTTCTCCATTGAATCAAGTCAAGTTTTAAATTTACATACCATTTGACCCATCCGCTTCCTACTTTCTATTTTAAAAAGCTTTTCCCAGCGAATTTTTTTGTTGCGGAGTGAAAAAGCAATTTTATTGCAGGTAGTAGATTTTTAAATAATTTAGGACTGGGATGAAAGCTAGAGTTGAACGATGCAAGTCCTCTTGGGACCTGTAGGGACTTTTTCTAGGTTTCTAGGGCGTTTAAGAATTCAAGAAAAAAGTCAAATCCAGACTGAAATCGAGGTAATAACACAAAAAATTTAGTTTTCTTCATTGAGCTGTTTATAACGAAGCAGCGTGTCCCAGTGGTAGCATGTCATGATAAAGAATTCCTACTTGATTCTCAATATTTGAAAAACGCACGTAATTAGTCTTATCTTATCAATTCGATTGAACGCATTTTTAATGAGAATAAAGAAACCATTTATCCGGGCATACGATAAAACACGTTTTTTATGTTTTCAAAATTCTTATCACCTAAATACCTTCACTTGAAAAATTTGAATTATAAAGTTTTAAGACTCCCTCTTCGGGAAAACTTAAAATTCTCAGAAGAAAGGTTTCATCCTTCCTGTCGATGGAAAATAGGGCAAACTTGATAAAGTTCGTAATGTTTTTTCTAAAAAAAATATAAAAGAAAAGAGGGGGGTTGAGGAGGGGAAAAAAGTTGGTAAGTAACTTTTCCGGATTTTCAGTTTCTTCTTGAGGGCTCCTTGAATATCATGAATTGCCAACGACCGATAGAAAAGCCTGCATCATTCATTTAATTCATCTATGTAAATATCTGCAAATAAAGGGTCTAGAGTTTGAATCGCAACTTTCTCTTTGAGTAATTTTCTCAAAAAATTGTCCAAATAAATCGTTGAAGCAAGGGCATAATCCAAAACTCAACAAGTCCAATCACTTGTAAATGTCGATAATTTTTTAAATATTAATTGACTGGTAGTCCAGTCTCCAGACCTGCAAAAGGTTTTAACTTTCTCAAAAAGAAAGTTTTTTTTTATTGGAAAAATTGAAGTTTTTTGGTCACCTGTAAAAACTTGTCTACTCGACCGATTTTGGCAAACTTTTTTTTAATCGACGCAGAATTATGTCTTCTTTAATTTACTACTGAAGTGTTTTCCCCAAAATATGTCCCGTTTTCGAGTTATCTGCAGAAAACTGAAAAAAGTCGTGGTTTTTCGATTGCCAAAAGTTGGACTGGGAAAGCATTAGTTCAAAATCATGTTATTGGGCCCAAATGGACCACTTAAAACAACAGAATCTTTTACTGAAACCACATTTTGCTGTATAGTGCCCTTCATACTGCTCTGTAGATGACTATTTGTCGTAAAAAAAGCTTTTTTTCTTTCAGAAAACCCTGAAGCGATATTCATTCTTGCGTAATTTCCTTTTACGTTTTCGAGATGTTCTTGCGTTCTACTAACGATCTAATTTGTCACAAAAGATGAGGAGAATCTGAGGAAAGTATAAGTGGATTCATTAGTGCAGGACGTAGAAAAGTGTAATGAGAGAAGAACACTTTCAATCGTAAAGCACAATTTTTTATAAATAAAAAATAGAAAGACGCCTTTTTTTCCCTTTTTTGACACTAATTAAAAGCAGACTTATATATTTTAATGAAAGGAATTAAGACCCGTGAAATTAGATGAAGCATAAAATATAACTAATAGAAAATGATGAAAGAGTTTATAACTCAATAAAGGATTAAAATCACAGCAAAATTACTCATGAAAATTAAAAAACTTTTCAGACTAATTAAAGGAAAAGATTCTAGGACGCGTTTCGGTTTAATAGATGTCTTCAGGTGAGCCAATCTACTCTTTTGAAGGCAACAGAAAATTAGCAATCCATCAGTGAATACAGGTTCCTCTACTGCCCACCCTAGAACCAGTCTAATCACTACATGTCGTAATTACCAACTCAATTAGGCAGGGATTACAGCACGTGTCATGCTGATGCAATTTACTTTACTTTTTTGGGGGGAAATGATGTTTGTGGAGAGGTCTTTAGAGCCTCGTATTTTTGAGAAAGTTCGAGTTATGGCTTTCTTCTCCATACCACAATGTGTCAATCAAGGAAGAGCTAAATAAATACCAAAAAACAACAGAATGAAGTGCCTATACACTAAATTACCAAAAACTGTTTGATTTACATTTTATTAAAAAGAATTTTTTTCCCACAAATTAACACGATTTTTACTATTCTAGAATAAACACCACGTGGGTTTTAAATCTGGAGTGTCTATTGAAAGCACAACTCTAAAATTAGTTCTAGAATATAAAATGATTTTGTTGTTAAACCTTGATAATTTACTCTTCATTTAAATTCATTTAAGTGGAATATTACTCGCCTTTATTGATAAAAACTAATAGCCGAAGAATCTCGATTTTTTATGATAAAAAGTATTTACATTAATTTTTTATTTTACTTACGAAATTAAATAACGAAAGTTTTAAAATAATTGAGTGACTAGGAAGAACACTGACCGGTCGCTTTCGAGAGAAGGAACTGAAGCATTTTGGCAGTAAAATAAAAAAGATGACGTGGGAGTCTGATTTGGATACGATCCAGATTGTGACTAAATAAAACACAAAAGGCGGCCATCACCTCGGTCATTACCACAAATGCAGCCGATGCGCTTTCAATTAAACGAGTGCTAAGTTAGAATAAATGAAGGGCCAGGGGAAAAACGATGAAAGTCATTTTTCGTCGATTTTGAGATATCTAGGGGCTATGAAGGAGCACTATCATCTGGTAGAACAACTAGAGATGAGAATTTTCCGCAATGAAAAGATTCGGGGTAAAGGGGGAAAATAGATGAATGTTACAAGCATTAGGATATTACAAAAATATTAATCGAAATCAAACTTTGTTTTTCATTTTTTTCGAAATCACTGGTCACTTTAATCTTTTTTCCCCCTGGGCCTTCAATAACCGTTGAGGTATTCCTAACTAGTTGGACTAGTGGAAACAGCAGAATCCAACCTTCATTTTTAATTCAATATTTCAGCTTTTGTAACTCTTTGGTTTTTTGTAAAAAAAATTTAAACGTTCTCTTTAGGTTCGAAGCGCTTAACGTTTTTATTATTCCTCGGCTCCGGAAGACGATGAAAATTTAACTGGAGTTTGAATAATTCAGAGCTCCATTCCGGGGTTAAAGCCTAGAAATTAACAAAAGTTGTAAGACGAGAATTTGATTAATGTTACGAATTTCACCCTCGTGTATCGCCTAAAACGAGACTTTAAAAAGCCATAAATTTTGGGTGTCATACATTTCGGCCTAAACCCCCTCAGCCTACTTTCC